>UZAN01042430.1:20517-39244 GCA_900618425.1 Echinostoma caproni
CATCCACGATCTCTAAGGATCTAGTGTTACTTGAGCTTTGTAATCAGCTAACAGAATGATTACAGGATTACTGAATTCTTTTATGTATGATTCAACCCTAGGTCCGCACAAACCCTTTTTGAATAGACATCCAACCGATATAGGTCTAGGCCAATTGGTAAAAGCTTGAAGATAATATACAACCTAGTGGAAAACTAGCTGCAACCGTGTGCCACGATAAACCAAACCGAAATTAGCAGGCCTAAACAGGGATACGTTAAACAATGGTAAACGATATCTGAAAAAATACTTATTCCACCTTAGAATTCGTCCACTTGTCGTTCAGTGTCTGTGCATCTTAGTCATAAAATATTGTCGATCACAGTTAGACTATTCAGAATACTCCGAATGCAAAAGCAACCATGGTAAACAATTTTCTACAAAAACTAAACTAAAAATCATTAATTTGTAACGTGAAGTGATTTCAACCATCGCATTACGCTGGCAACGGAACAATTGATTTGTGTTTTAGCCGGAAAAATTTCAGATTGATTTCTGCACATAGTAAGGTTATCACAACGTGGGAACCATTTTAAATCTCATTTTCATTAGCACCAATACGCAGTTGGTCGTCTCGGCGTTCAAACGTTTACTACCATTGTCCTAGGACTTTCCGCCTGATACTTCGGTGAGCTTTGGAGATGAATAATTGCCGTGGGAATAACTTGGGTAGAATTACCAATTTGCTGAGAAAATACATTCCATGCAGTTGTTAGTCAACAGCGGTGATGGCCCGGTGGTAACGTCACCAATTATCACCTCGGAGGACGTGCGTTCGAATTCCTCCACCGCCACCTGCCTTTCCTATTGTGTGTTTTGTATGGCAGCCCTATGATTGGCCGCTTCCCTGTTCCTGAAAATTGTATCATTATTTATTCAATTAAATAGAGTAAAATAAAAATGAAAAACTAAGGATTGAACGTGACTCTCCCAAGTGGAATGTATAGTTTATTAGTGAAAAAATATCAGCATAAGACACCCTAACATACCCATCCAGTGTGACTAGGAATAAAAACAGGTATAGCAGAAACTGTACGTTCAGTGTTTGAGTTACGATAACCGGGATGGGATATTGTGCAACATTGGCTTTTATTTTCCTCCAACTCCATTAGATTGATGTGGGTATTGGAAGTAATTGGAGATGGGTTGTGCATTCCTACCTCATGTAGCCTTGGGTATGTATTCCCGTAAGTTTAATACAAATATCATTGATATTTTGGAAATTGTTTCTTGTATTGCAATTGATTCATATAAATTTTTAATGCATTTATCCTCTTAAAATTTTATCTTTCTCATAGGACCTGCGGTTGACTAGGTCTGCGCCGGTATCCAAATCAAGTCTACCGCCACCAAACATTGGTAGCCACGTGTGGGATCTTCGTCAACTGGGAATTCAAAAGCCTATAACCTGAAAACAGCTGCTATCTATCCCTTATAAAACCAGGGGAAAATTCTCTCTTCGGGTGCCATCTGTGAGCTGGAAATTTAATTATATTATTGTCGACAGTGAAACCGAATTGGCTTGCGTTAGGCTGTTGTACCGGCCATTTTGCAGGTTGCATTGAATGAATACATGCAAACATGTTCGTCCTCCATCGATCACGAATAACATTCACTGCTGTAATCGAGATTTTGCAGGTGATAGTGATTGCCGAACATAGAAAATCGTAAGTATGGATTGCGATAGAATCATTGTTTTCTGGCGTGAAAAATACCACAGTAGTAAAAATGTAGACACCAAAATATTTTCCGCAGCTGTATGTGGGACATCAACTTCCACAAATATACGGATATTTATAAGAATCGGATCTAACCTTTCCCTTACAGTCGACTCGATGATAGTTCATAAATTGAAGGTTACCTACCCATTGTTCTACCGTCGATTACATCATTCATACACTCGTAACAGTTTATATGGGAATAGACTCCAACCACCTATAGGACCTATGTACAAACCGAAGTAAGTAATTGGATTCGGTGGCAATGATAAAAAACTGGATAAATAAATGAACTGTGTTGCAATGATCACGACGGATTGGTGCGGATTATTGCGAGTATTGTAATGGGCTCCCAAGCACGATCCATTAGAATATAATGCCGTATGCCATATGTCCTTATACCAGAAAAATGCTCACAAGCACTAGTTTTCTATTGTCTTAAATGTATAATGTAAATCAACAAGAGCAATACAGCAGTCAGTTTTCGATAGTGATACGAAAAACCTAACCGATGATCACCGAGGATAATTGAGGTGCGCGGGTATATAATTTTGGACGTGCAGTAAAAAGGTACATTCAAAAGCCACAGTTAAACAAAAAGATTAATTCACAGAAACAATTATAACGGAAAAACAAAATGAACTGAGAACATAACGGATGGAATTTGCAATTGAATCGTTTGGTATTCCGCATCTGTGTAGTACAGTCATGAAACAGTACCTTTTATATTCAGACTAATCACAGTAGTCAGAGAGCAAATAGAAAAATATCATATTCTTCTCCAAAAATAACACGAACGCAAATCTTAAATATGACTCTTCGAAAGTTTCTGTTTAAGGAGTGACCCGGCGTGAAGTTCCAATTGGAATAAATGAGCAATATCTAAGAGCAGTAGATATTTCATTGTATTGAAAAATTGGAATTATTTAGGCCCAAATAACTAGCACCATATGAACGCAGCGTGCTAAGTAAATACCACTTGAATGTCGATGATGGAGATGCAACATTCTTGATTTTAGATTCCGCTAAGTTGTTCAGTCTTATGTCTTCTATTGGCTCTCGGTAGAATTGTCCGTCTTCTCTATCGATCGAGGCGATACGATCACACACGTATATTTATTGGTGATTGCTCACGATTTACGAATATTGTATACAGTCAACCACCGGTTATGTCGCACCCCTCGGGTATTCGGAAAATTGGGTAAATCCCAGGAACTGCAACATAGGAGGGTAAACAGCAATAAATACTTTTAAGAAGTAAAACCATCAGTTGACAGTTTGGCGACAAAACAAACTGGATCGATAGAAAATTGTGCTAATCCCATTAGTTGTTCTCAATGCTTATAATTATAAACTGCTTATTTTTAACGGAATTTAGATCTACCTTCCTGTATGTGTCGAATGAATTTAAACCCTTTATGACGCCCTTAGCTTAATATCAGTACATTGCATGCGGTTTTCAGCCCTTTTTAGCCATAAGTGTCTAGTTATCCCGAAAGTCCTACCTTGCTTCGGGAGAACGTTTTCTGACACAATCATTCCATAATAATTCCAGATATTCCTCCATTTTGTTGCTTTGTTAGGCTAACCATAGAATTGATAATATGACGTCCACCATAATATACAGCTGTTTTAGCCATAATAATCCCGCCATTATNCCCCGCCATTATTACCCCATTAAAGGAAAACTAAGGTGAACCATTTCGAATACAGTGAGAAGGAAGTAACGTCGTATAATGAGAACATTGAATTCTTTCCCAGATTCCAACTTACGGTTCTTGGTGCCATTTATTCATTATTTTCTATTGACAAATGTGTATCATTAGCGTCTGTAAACATGTGTTCGTTTGTTTGCTTCCGTTGTTACCAGTGTATGTTCAAAGGGATTGATGCATTCATCATGACCGTTGTCGGTCAAACTGAGTTCAACTAGTGATGCCATAACGTAATTGATAAAGCATACCTTTTTCAACTCAAGATGTCCTAGCATCAATCTAATGCCATGTTGCTATATGAATAGTGCGATAATCCGATTGCGTCATCGTTTCACATTGTCTTGTACTGTTTGTGATTTTCTTTTTGTCATGTTCCGTCCATCCGTCTGGTGAAGGCACGCGTCCTGTACAGCCAAATTTCACTGGGTCTGCTACAGACTCGCGGTTGTAGACAAGGTATGGTTTCTCGCTCGGGGTAGCTGGGCAAGCGCCAAGTCTCTTGTTGCGGTGATTTATCCGACCAATCGATAAATGAACCCAATCAGTCATGTGATTTGCGGGCCAGCATAGGAGAAGAATAATTTCTGTATCTGTCAGTTGGTAGAGAATNAGAGAATAACCACAGGAGAATCGGTTGTAGAACGATACGCTATGTGGGCTATTCGGAATGAAAAAGTTCAAGCAACGACGACACTGGGTCAACGTTTGACTCGTCTAAGATACACGCACTATTATTGAAGCGGGCTCTCGCGCACATTTTCCGGTAGGCTTGAGACGGGAGTTCACTTGGAAGAAATTCACTCTTGTTCAGCCAATCGAAGTCCACAGACGCCCGCCTACAGGAATTACTGAACCCCTCAAGCCGTCAACGATTCATTAGCTGGAAGGATATCTCACAAACTGTCCTTAGATCAGATTTACGATGATCTTTGTCAAGTGACTTGTCTGATTTCTTCGGTGTTCCAGGACAATTGAGAGTATCGTTCATTCATTCACAGCTCGTCCGCATGATGGTGTTTATCGATCGTTTGGATCTGACATCTCACTCCACTCACCCGCTTTCCAGTCAATCGCGAATATAGTTCACCCGTATGCACGATAGTGCTACAGAGTCCATCGACAAACCGTGGCTTTGGTAACCACTGTAGCAAAACTGACCACATTCGAGTGCCTCACATTTCGGTTCAGTGCCCAAAGAATTGCAAAACTTCTTTGCAGAAGAGATAGATGTATTAGTAAAATCATAAATCGCCGTTTGTCTCGGCCCGGCTCTCCGATGGAAATTAACAAACGCGCTGTTTAAATCCATTATACACTCCAATAATCTACGCGAACTCCGGGCATTAACGAAGTCAAAGAGCTTCAATTAATCCAATGACTTCTGCGTCTTTATGACTGAGATAACTTTGGGTGCATTCAGTGCTTCACATTCATCTTTTATCTTTGCGACGCTTAGCTTGATTCCAAATGAATTCATCTAATGACCAAAAAGAAACTTGGCAAAACATTATAAATAACCTACTTCTTCATCATAAAATTCGAACCAGGCAATTTCTTCTTTAAAAAGACGGTCATCAGGGGATACGTAATGAGTAAGGTCCTCGGTCAGATCGCATTTATGCTCTGGTGGCCACGTCACCGGCTGAATCAATGTGGATTTCAGGTAAATGTTGATCGGTACGTGCGGGTACACATCCAGTCAAGCTTTCTCGACCAAATGCATGGCCATGAGAATATCCACCTGGAACTTCATGATACGTTGCTCATCTTCGATCGAAGACAAAACATATTCCAGTAAATGTTTTCTAAACGAACATTTTAAAGAATAGATCACACTCTGATGCATTGGTTGTATCATCGAAGAACAGCTCGGACGCAGCCGTACCAATTGGACGTTGAAAAGTACTGCGGTTTGGTTATGGCAAGGGTGCGTTCTCCATAAATAGTAAAAATGATCGCTTTTGAGAAACCATTCTGGCGTTGACATCGGACAACCAACTGTGAAATAACGTAGAATTCATCCATGCATTCGTTGAAGAATTATAACTGCATGGAAGGCTTTTTCTATCTATACCTCAAAGGCATCGTGGAGTTTCCTTTCAGAATCAATCTTCTTCCTGGAAGTTGCCTATAATACAAAGCTGTTTCATTTACAGAGTGTCAGATCCGAACAACGTTTGGAGTGTATCGAAAAAATCGATGCCCCATGTGATATATTTTATATAATTTGTAATTTTGAAAACACAGCGATGTCGGTACAGGTGAAAATAAGCTGACGTTTCGGTTACTGTGTGTAACCTTTATCAAGTCGATTTTTCAATTGATTGAAAAATTTGATTGTAAAATCGCCTTGCTAAATGTTATACACGGTAACCGAAACGTCAGCTTATTTTCACCTGTACCGACACACTGTGTTTTCAAAATTACAAATTATATGTTTCATCTACATTGAAAATATCGAAGTCAGCATAACCTTGTATCAACTGCGGTAACCCCGCTCGAAACTCGTCCCCTGCATCAGGTGGTACCGCTAATTTTTTCCCACAGACCTATAAAGTACGCCACATGAGTTGCTTGTTTCTTAGTGTGTACCATTGAATATCATATTTGTCTGACCAAGAGCAAAACAAACTTTGGAAGCCTTGAATTCATTTTGATACAATAGTTGTGGTAACTGGATTGACTTCTTACGTACGATACCCTCCACCACTGGGAACTNCTGGGAACTCTCCGTGCTTTTCCCTCATAGCGGTAAACCAAACCAAAATTGCCCCATTCACTACCTTCAACGTTTCGTCTGTTTTCAGATGGCATCTTCCATCAGATGATCCAGCATTCAAAAATTCCTTGATAGTCGTTTGATGGGATAAAACATTGTGAACTGTTCTTCGTGAAATTCAAAGTAACTTGGCTACGGAGCTCTGAGTTGCACCTGGCTGTTTCAGCATTTCCAACACTTTCTCTGATCGATGGGCGCTTGCACATTTTGAACGTCAAATGACACTGTCTCCGATCACTTGCATCGGTGTGACTTCCCCGAAAGGATTACCCAATAAGTGAACAGTGCTATGAACGAGTGCGACAATTCAGGGTGGATGTTCAATGGTCGTGCCGAACATTGGTCAACGACGAAATGCGTACGTATCAGGAACTGCGACATATTGGGGTTTGCGACATCGCATTTTCAGAAACTATGCTATCAGGCATACGATTGGTTTGGGTTTCGAAAAAGTGGGAAGATATTGGGAAATACGATTTCTCAGGGTTGCATCATAGAAGGATATTAACTGAATATGACTCAGATTGAGAGAATGCAATCAATTAATTGATTTTCGTCACTCGACCCTTTATCTTATCTCTATTAACCAGATACAGTGCATCCCCATTTTGTATTCGAAGTGTAAACTCTGATAAAAAGGACGTGATTCTATGTTGTTTTCACAGTAGAAGACACAATTGAATGATTCTGATAATTAAAGGCTTCAAACGAAGATTCTTGTGTCGTGAAATGCTACTCCCTTTTGAGTATTGGGTAACACAGTTGATGATTACTTTCAACGACAAAAATCTACAATATCTTTGAGGGCAAATTGTTGATTCTACATAGATAACCCGTCGTTTGGCCAGGAACTGTGATTATATGCTTCGGATTGGACTTTTTCGTTATGTATGCAAAATTGGTGATGCCCCATTTGAAATCCTCAGCAGACAACTGTCCTCGACCGGGCATCGTCTTGTTGAATTAGAACAACTGGTGCCGTCACCAGGATCAGGATGAAGGTCCAGTGGCCTTCGATGATGGAGACGCGCTGGCGTTCTTGGTGTCGTTTGAGGACGTCTAGGAGCTGGCTGGAACATGGTCAACCTTGGAAAGTTGACGGCCCTCAGAGCGCTTTTCAAGAGCTGGGCGCAGGCGGTGTTGGATTCGGCGCGAAGAGATTCGGTGAAGGTGAGGTGAGCCACCGCAAAAGACACCCTGATCTCGGGTTTCGACACCCGGGCTGACCGCTTCCAGAGGGCGCAGCTCGGAGTTGGTGCGGAACCCCTGTCGCAATTAGAGATAGAGGGTCGTTAAGCGTTATGCGTAATCGCACGGGTGCAGCAATATCTTTGACGAGATCACAAGGAAACGGGACCCTATAAACATGGAAAACAGCTGTGAAAACATTCGGTGTTTATTGGTTAAAAGCAGTCCGAGTAGCCGAACGGACAGTCAGCGTTGGAAACAAGACGATAAAGAATCCATTCGTAACATCAAAAAACACAAACCTTAACATATTGGGAGCAGTTATCTTGCGCAATGTAAGGGCCGTGGTTGACGTGAACAACGAACGGCTTGTCACCAAATTTGGCACGATCCCGCTGTCACGCTCGAAAACGAAGATGTTGTCAACCGTGAGTACAGAAATAACTCACACGGATGTGTCACCGTCATTCCCGCCAGTGGTGCAACAATACTCCCACCTGTTCACAGGCGAAGAAGGCCAGTACGGGCTCTGTAACTGGGTAGGACAAGGAATTGTAACCCCCTGACAACTGTGAGCAGTCCTACTTTGAGCGACATTATAAAACGAATGCGCAAAACTAAACTTGAAACCAGTGACATAATTTCATATTGTAACAGGTATTTTCTGAAAGACAGCTTAATTTCTTCAAAAAATTCCGTAGTTAAATGTGCGAGCTTCCCTTTCGTTTTACAGGCGGCGAACCAAGTAATACAAATTTTTTGCAGTTATTCACCTTTTTGATTCGGATGTGACGAGCATTTTACTAATGGAGCGAAACATTTAGTTACTGTGCGTTAGGTTCAAGAGGAAGAATAAACGCAGAACCCAGAAGGAAGTAACACATTTCACCCGGATAACGGTTCGAAGTTGATCATTAGCGGATGAAATGTGAACGAGGCATTTGAAAAGATAATTTCCTGGGAGAATTGCATGCGAATAAGAAGAAAATCGGAAAAAGGCCCGATTCGTTACAACCAGACGTCAACTCAACAAATTTTCTTCTGCAGTTTGTCCCGATAATTATTCGTTTCTATTTGTTATTGGGTAAGAAAATTTAAGTGAGCAATAACTCGGATCACAGTATAATTGGTCCGTTTAAAATTTCCACCCGTAGAATGGGTCAATAGACATCAGAAATAAGCGGAGCGCCGAAATCTATTTATGGTTTGTCATCTGTAATTCTGAATGGACCATACAACATGAGGATAATGAAAACTTCATGGAATACAAGGTGGAACATTGACTGAAAATGAAAATAGCCATCGTAAATACGGAAAACCTGAAAAAGAGAAATCAGTCATTTAACACCCGGGTTCTGTTTTAGGCAGTCATTATTTACCTATCAAGGCGTTTGCCCATTCCTTTAGAAATATTTTCTTACCATTTTGTTAAGGCGTCAATCACAACGAGTGTGCGGTGCCCATTGCGTTTGCCAACAAAACCCACGTATTGTAGTGACGCTGACGCTTTTCCATTGCCCTGTACCATGGGTTGCTCTTTACATTTGCGTTCGATCCCTGAGCTCAATTGCAAACGAAGTGATCAGCTGTTTGAGTTGGTGGACGAAACTAAGCGTAGGGCATCACCAGCGAGTTGGTCCTTTTTGAGATTCATCTCTATATAATCTTCGTGTGATTACTAAACCTCTGTGTTCAAGGTATTACGGTACGGAAACAGGAAGTATATTTCAACCCATAACTCGTATTCCAGACGGCAATGAAACTATTGTGGACCTACGTGTATTTTGTTGGCTATTATGCGCTTTCGTCTGGTATCAGGAATGACGTTACTTGTACCGCAGGTTTTCCTTAACATTCCAGCGATATAAGAAACGAAAATTTATGTAGATAATGGATCAAAGATGTTTTACGGACACGTGATACATTTACATTTCTTCAAATAAAGTTGAAATCTGTTCAGTTGAATGCGTTCTCGAATGCTATCCAACTATTTTGAGATGTAAGTGTTTTGCCAGTCAAAATTGGCCGGATCACGGTAACGCCGTTAATAGCATTAAACATGCTGTCCATGAACTGTTGAAAAATGTTGAGGTCGGTTTTGATGTCTTATTGAAAGCGGCACTGAAACAGAACACGTTGGTTGCACTCGTCGTCAGTTCCGAATCCCCAGTCAATTACCTGCAAGTCGATGAATGAGTGTGTGTACCATTGCCAAAAACCCTAACTCGCAATCAAATATACAGGGAAATTTGACGATACTAAGCAAACTTTGAACGAAATAACTGTTCAAAGTTGAATTTCTTTCACTTGGTATTTAGCGTTATGTACCATATTCATGGAATATTACCATTCGCAATCAAACTACTTAGTTTTGTCAAAACGTAAATATAAATATTTAGGAAAATATGGTTTCAAAAGGGTAACACACGGATATGAGTGTTCTAAATTTTCGGGTTCAGTATTCACGCTGTCTTTATGAGCAGTACTATAATTGGCAACATCAACTAGTCATCGATGAGCAATATCAAGAAGTATTCGATATGTTATCATGCTTAAAAAGCGTTTTTTTTGTAGTAAAACAAATTACATCGTAAGGATACAGCTTCTTATCGAAATAGCACTTAAATATCTGTGATGGAGTTATGACCTTGTTTTTGGTTATATTCGTCAACGGTATACATTCTGCAGGTTTCTTTTAGCTGTCGCTATATTTCTAATTGTGGTTTCTTTTCACAAAGTTTGCGTTTCGCCTGTGTGCTTAAAAAATCACGGTACACTAAAGTACTTAAGAAAAAGATCACTGTTTAATATGGGGGGCAGCATGCTGGTTGAGTTCGACGGCCAAAGCAAATTTTTTCCTTTCGATAATTCACAGCCGAAATCTTCCGCGAACCGAAACCTGCTCAGCAAAGCAGAAGGGCGGTGTGTGAAAACTGAAAAACAATCGGAGCCGGCGACCAGTTCATCAAATCTTATGCTCTTTGGAGGGCATCAAACGTAAAAGTTTTCTTATAGACCTCGATGCTCAACCCAGATGAAGACTACTGGAAGTACACCATACTTGAAAATGACGCTTTGCTTCCAGAGAAAGATAATGTATTTCTGTGAAATGATATCTGTGGGGAAATCTCCTAATGTGTAATTGGTTACGCGGCTCAATACATTGGAAACATCGAATTTCTCACTTCACATAGATTGCATACCAAAGATGAACTTGCCATTCTTTGTATGGTTGCTTCAGTTCTTTAAAATTAACACCGTATAACTTCTGCGCGTTACGCATTCATAACCAGTTCTCATTAACATTTTGGAGACTTTATTCTGCGCTATTCTATCACACTGCTCGTTCGTCTGTTTATTCACAAATTGGGAAACTCTCTGAAGTAGAAGCGCGTGTGTGCTGAATCTGTTAATGGGAAGTCTTTCACTTGAGATTGTATTTTTCATAATGCTGATGCCCATGACAGTGCTACGACTTTCGCTCGATTTTTCATTACATGATGCTCACATAATAAAACGTTTGCGGATGCATTAAGAAGATAAATTTTCTGTACTTTAAAACTGTGCTAACTCCATACGATTTTCAGCATATGATTCGTCTTATGCATGCAAATTAAACACAGATCTGCTTAAAAGGTTACTGCAGTGAACAACGAGGAATGGTATAAGCGGCTTCTGCCGTCGTGTGTTGGGAAGTCACTGATGAAATTATCTAGGAGGAACTGATGTGAGGACAACGTCAATTGAAAGTTCGATATGCTGCATAGCATGAGATATGTGAATATTTTATCAAGCCAATAATAATGCGCACACACTGCCAACTTGATCATCTTCCAAGGGAAAATCTTAGGTTACCCGAAGCAAATAAAGGCACATACGACAGTTCGGAAGACGATTCTAACCAAGCATAGGATGATGAAATAGCCAAAGGTACGCCTGCGGATCATTAGCAATTAAAATAAATACGATCGAATGAGTAAACTCTTGTAATTGGTGGGCGAGATGATATTAAAGCAAGCCGCAGCAGTCTTTTTTCTTATGCTTGATCATATTTCAGCTCTACGAAATCGTAATGCTTTTATGAAAAGCAATGATTTGTGCAGATGAATAATGTAGTGGGTTGTCAACTAAAATTTGGTTTCGACGCTTATGAAAATAGCAATTACATAATGTACGGTTTCATGCCGTTATGCTCTTCTGAGATCAAAACCATTTTCCTAATTACAATAGCAGCAGTACATTTACCGATAGTTTTTTCAATGGAGTCATTATCAAAATGATGATCAACTGTGAATTGACATCTGTGACATCTGTGAATTGACAACTGTGAAGTGACATCTTAACTAATCAAGAGTATCTAAACCATAATCGTAAAAATATTTAAAACAAATTGCAATTCAGATAATGAAAAAAACAGCCGACAGTGAATCATTAGGCCTTCCAATTGGTGAATCCAGTATACTAACCAAACCGACAAAAAAAGTTTACAAATTCAAAAATATTATCTAATTTCAGAAAAATTCCATTGCAACTTCAGAACACACTTTCATAGACGAACTATTGCTTTCACAATCGTGCCTGTGCAGGTCATATTAAAGCTTTGGTGTTAGATGGCACAAATTTTCACGCTGGATCAAAATGTCACCAGAGATGGGGAGAAGGGAGAATTGGTTTAAGTAATATGTGCCAGTACATGGGTGAAATTCATTTTTGATTGATGGCATTGACTAGATTTGGCACATCACCTTCGTGCGCAATTCTCAGTTCGTTGATTAAACCATACACTCGGAAGAAATTGGCTCGAGTTTCGCTCGTATTAGAGCACATCAGGAGTCCCGTTCGGGACTGGAACTTCTGATCCATCGCATGGATGGCGTATGTGATACCACTGTGTCAAACAGCTCATACCACGGCTGAACCAAATTGCTAATACATATTTGTTCAGTTGTTTTTTCAGTGATAGTCAGTCAGTTACTTTGGCCTGACAGAAACGAATGGAGACACATATAGCTAACTGATAAAATCAAGCCAAAGGCTCCCACAAGGTAAGGAGTTCCATGCAAGCTACGGGCTGATTTGTCACATACCTGCCATGCTTGAATGATATTCGAATTTCACTCAAACTTACTTGCGAGTGTTGTGTGTAAGAGCGAAAGTGGAGTATTGTGCTTTCGAGTTTAGGGTTGAATCGATGAATTGAGGATTTAGCGCGAAGTTGAAATCAGAAGGATAGTCAGTCAAATCAATCAATATCAATACCCCTACACACTACTCACAGGTAACTGTAAGTCAAATGCGAATATCAGTCAAGCATGTCAGATATATAGAATATGGTATGTAGGTACGCTTGGAAGTCCTTACTTGCTGGCAGCCTCTCGCTTGGAGATACCATTTCGTTATCTGGATCTCCCTTCGTTTCAGTCAGGCCAAATTAACTGATTGACTATCTCTGAAGACTACACCTGAACAAAGATGTATTAGCAATTTCACTCAGCCGTGGCTGGAGCTGGTTGGCACAGTAGTAACACACACGCCTTCCATGCGATGGCTCCGGAGTTCCAATCCCGGACGGGACGGTGGATATGCACTAGTGATGAGCTCCAATAAGAGCGAAAATCGAGTCAAATGCTTCTGAGTGTATTTTTGAAACGATGAACTAAGAATTGTTCGCGATCCAAATAAAGTAAGTCCCATCGATCAAAAAATCAATTTCTCCCATGTACTGGCACATAATACTCAAATCATCCCCCCCCTCGTCATCTTCATTGGCATTTTGATCCAGCTTGAAAATGTGTGTCATCTGACAACAAAACTTTATTATGATTTGTACAGGCACGATTGTTAAAAAAATAGTTCGTTTTCCGACAGATGTTCTGAAGTTACAACACGGTTATTCTAGAATAGGATAACATTTGAAACTTCTAGAGATATTTATCATCGTTTCTGTTACTGTATTGTAGTTACCAATTATAAGACCTTAGGTTAAAGTGCCCGCTGATTTTTCATTATTCTAATTATAATGATTGTTTTTTTTTTCGATTATGGTACACATAAATATTCATCATTTCACTTTCAATGGACAACATTATTCATGTCACAATTAGAGGAGGAGGTGCAGAACTTGAACCAATCGTTTTTGTGCACATCGTGCTAGTGTGGAGAGGCGTATGCGTATCGCCTCAGCGATGGCTAGTCTGTGTAACCATACTGCTTTAGAGTGGCTGGGGGGGGGGGCAAACGATAGATTAAGTCAAGCTAGAACTTACGACGTTGAAGAGAGAAATAGAGCAAACGAGTTTATACTGCCGCTACGTGAAAGTCATATTTAGTCTCAAACCGAAAGGTAAGAACAAGACAGGATTGCTCCAAATATTCAACGGAGCTCAGGAGTCAACTGATTCCATGTTGGAAACAGATGAACATGAAATATTGGCCTTCAAATGTGCACTCCACTGAAAAGATGATTGTTCATTGGAGCGTCTAATGAATAGAAAGCCAACTTGGACGGGACAATGTACACGCACCTACAGCTGCTCCCTGCTCAGACAGAAGAAAAATCTAATTCAATGTATCACATCAGGAGCGCGAAAGATCTGCTCTGAAAATGTGATAATTGAAGAAGTGACAAAAATGAAGGACGTTCTCATAGAAAACGGTTATGCTGAACGTTTCATTGAGAGAAACGTTAGGGAAAACGGCAATCCGAACAGGTTTAACGAAGCACAAAAGAAGAAGTCATTCATTCGACTACCTGTTCATGGATGCTCTATCAGACCTCGTGAACAGAAGTCTTACGCGTGCAGTGATGGGAATCTGCAACGCAGCTCGGTTATTTTGTTTGCTCACAGCCTCGCTACTCACCCAAACCAGCCACAGAGGTAGGCTGCCCACGCTGGCCGCTGGTTATCTACTCTTAGCGGTGCGTTTGTAATGCAATGTACATTGGTCGCAAGTCAAGTCCACTATCCCAACGGATGAAAGAACACCGCTCACGTCGGGTAAACCAGAGAGGAGCAGGAAGCATGGAAAGCGCCATTTGTGGTCATTTAGTGGATACATACCATCAAATTAGACCATTTTCCGCCTTAGGTGTGATCCATCAGGTGGCCTCTAACCCATCTAAAGCAGCGCGCTTACTCTTACTAGCTTTCGCTGAGGCGATGGGCACTACTCTCTCCGCACTAGAACTATGTGCACACAAGCGATGGGTGCAAGGTTTCCACTCGCCGTGGACCCAAATTAATCATCAACATCATCACCACCACCAACACTCCAATCACAATCAATTTTTACCCAAATACTGACACACAGGAATCAACCCTCAACGTCTCCCCACGACGAATGACTACAAGATCCAGCGTGAAAATTTGTCCCCACAAACAACAAAACCTAATATGACCTATAAAGATACGACACTGAATCATTCGGAAACAACTGTTCGTCTTCGGTCATGGGTTGTGATATCGAATGAATGATATCACATTCGCTCTTGAAATGTGTCCCTAATGGAAGGCTCCCATTAGAATATGGGAACACAAACAATATACCGAAAAATCCTGTTTTCTCATCTTCGTCCTTCGAGATTTTAGAGTGAAGTGTTTGTACATATCCTAGAAATCAGCATGATTGGTGATTTGAGGTTAAATGGGAAAGAACCGCGGGCTAGAAACTCATTTCCTAGGTTTCAACGCCTGTTGGACCAATGTCTGGTATTCACATTGGAATGACTTCCTACAGGCATCTAATGCAGCATAAATTAAGTAACATCGCCTCTACACTCCTGCAAAGTGGACACTGAGAAAGTGTTCACGAAAGACGCATTACGGAAAGGTTAAATCCGTCGAAATCATCACGGTCAGAATAAAGAACTATTCTTGCAAGATCAGTTTGAATAACATGTGGCTTGTGGTGTATTACAAGAGTATTGGGGGAAAGCAATCAGACGATGACATACTACCAAAACTCGAATTGCGCACTTCGCAAGCGACCACAACTCTGCACGAATATCTACGTTAATCTGTCTCTCCCCTCATCATCCATCTTAGCAAAGTCACTCACTTGTACATGCTCGTAGAATTATGGTGGACCAACGTATATATAGTTTTCATGTAAGAAGAGCGGGCGACATAGGGGCAACGATGCCCTTATGAGCAGCATCAAAACTACAGTAGGTATGTTCGCTAACTTTACTTGACAATGGCAGAAGCAGTAGCAATCAAAATCCACTCTTAGCTCTTTCTACAATTGCGCTAATTGAACTCATCAGCGATTGTTGTTTTTTCGAATTACAGTTCAATGAACAAAACACATTTATTTCCGTAATAATTAAGACCTACCCAACTGCAACTGTTTGNGAAGAAGTTATAACTGCAAGCTTATTGGCTGCATCCTATGATATTGAGTAAATGGACAACGATGACGAGGAGCGAGAATGTGTAGCAAAAGTGGAAAAATTGAAGATGCAGATGTAGGTTTTGATTTTGTTTACGGATATTCCGAATCTCTTTCCCTAATCTGAATCGTTTCCAGCGAAGGCCTTGGATTAGTGCAAAAACAGACCCAAAAAAGGCAACCTGGAATTTTCATTATACCAACTTCTGTAGTTTCGTAAATACTAAATAGGAAATTAAACTTGTCTAGTATCTAGACTTTATAATAAACAGGATGTTTGTTCAGCGGAAAATCTAGGAAGAGAACTACGACTCATCCGACATTTACTGAGGGACAATGGTTATGAGGAAAAACTCATTGAAAAAATTATAGGAAAACGCCATCTCTGATCATACAATTATAATGATGCGGATTTCGTTTGTTGTGGGCATACTCAAAGAACGCCCAGTAGGGCCACTATGGGCGGCTGTAAATTCCGTATTTGTGCAGCCAAAATTGGACCAGCGTTCTCGACACCACCGGCGATAAAAATGCAGTCAAACACAAACGGCCAAACTGGACATTATCTATGACGTTCTACGAATCGTATAAATCTACTTGACTTGTATATTGCATCCTTTTTATTCGATCAAGTGGGGCCCAAGTTTCAACACCAGTCATGGTAAAGCGATCGACGTTTCCTTATTTCTTTGGGCCCGAAATACGGGTTCTAGAGATTAAATTGATTTGATCTGGTGTGCACACCAAAAAATAACATGACGATAACTCAAACTAACCGGAGGAAAAGCACATCGAATATAACACTTAATAATTTGGCTCGCACACAGACGAAAAATAACTGCAAAAACACATACCAGCCATTTGTCTTTGCTGTTTTTGCCTTCATTGTTTTCAATCAGAGATGGACTGTATGAGCCGAAGTTTTTGCTAGACGTTACCCTGTGCTTTGTTTAACTTTGACGGGCTCTCCTCCGTCTTGTAACTGCGCAATGTGTCTCAGCTGATTTGGGATTCAATCTTCGTTTCGCTTCTACTTGTTCGCTTCTCTTCCTATTAGTTTATTCTTTGAGAGAGATACTACATTGATTAAATGATAACACGTGCGGATGTTTATATTGAGTGACTTGCAAGAGTCACAAAATGCATTATTGTATCAATGTGCTTATTGAATAAGGTGCTACTTATCTTCAGTGATATGCCCAAACGCTTCAATGATTTATTTTGTTATTTTACGAGCCGCACACGTCAACGCCATCATTTTGGTTTCTTACAATAGTTCCGCGTCTATTCATCCAACGAAGATCAAAAGTGATATATTTGAGATCACCTAGTTTCCAATTTCCTTAATCCAGAAGAGTTTGAATCATTCAATTATTTACAATGAATGTATCATTCAAAAGAATCATCCATAGGTAACAGCATTCGTAAGTTAGAAGAAAATGGTAGAATATCTACGATATCCGTCGACGTCAGAATGTAGAAGAGAAAAGGTTCAGTTGCTTCCATGGCTTTTGGTAGGTATGTCTGAGGTCAGCGAGATCGACGATTACGCCATCGCAGATCAACAACAGGCTGCTTGGTATCAATGGTAATACGTCCTAGCTGTTTGTAGGTATTGGTGCGATCCGTCGACCGCTTAATATTCCTTCTACTTCGACGAAAAGAGTAACAAGAGAGGAGTCGACCAGATGTTGTTCTTTGTAAATGCTGAATAAGACGTTTCTCTTCGAACGGATGAACCGCTCCTGAATCCCTCCGCGCTGAATAGTTTCCGGTGGATTGAAATGCCATTGAATAGCACGTGAACTAGGGTAGTTGTTAATTTTGCACTGGTTTCTTCGTCGTAATCCCTGCCGGACTACCTTCAGAACTCTCATAAAATATGTATCATTATTACTGTATATAAGTGACGAACATCCTAGCCGCTCTATGAATCTCATAAGAACTGAGATGGAAGAATTGATAGATTTCTCTTGCGCCACTTGTGAATGTATCCTACGTATGATCAGACAGGTAAATAAACACCAAATGCCAACCAAGGTTTTGTATGATGTGTTGTGCACTGGGCTGTGTTCGCTCGTAGCAGAACCGAAATCGCAATTCGACTTTCGTTCTATCGTTAATAATGTGGAATGCGTTGAAATACGTTTATCTTGTCGAATAACGTAGGTTAATCGAGACGGTTGATTGGTTCGCACGATTCCAGAAAACCTAAACCTATTGCATTCAGCCAGACCATGTCTGCTTTGACGTCATTCGTCGAGCCCATCTTCAACTCGCTGACAACTGTGATTAGGAAAAGTTCGAAACAGAGCAGTTGGTTCTCCTCACCAGACACACAAACGATTCAGATAGGATGTGAATTAGCCTCTAACATGTGGTCATGCATTGCAATACAGTCTATTCCTACTTTTGTTATTCAGCATAGTTTAACAAAATGCCCTTCTCTCTAAGTTGCCCCTGGTTCGTCCTATCAATTATTGGCAATCCACATGTTTGTTCTCAATGTATACATGTTTATTGTAATGATCTTCTAACTAAGGGAAAGCTATACATAAATGATTAAAGCGATCAATCAATTACCATTTACTTCCGGTTGCACATTGTGCTGCTACATCACTGGGTTTAGTTCGCGATCAAATCAGTTACGGAAAAAACCCTGTGGTTCTGCTATTTTTTGTTTCCTTTTTTAGATTCATTTTCAACTCACGTTTTATTAACTACAGTCTGTATGCATTTTTCATTTGTCTTGGATGTACAATACATTGGCAAGTCAGGGGTTCGCTAAAGGAATGCTCATTTACATTTTATCATAATTAGGTAGGTAGACGTAGACGCTGGAACTTCTGATTTGATAATCAAGAATCGGTGTCACATTCTGTGCTTTCGAGTTCCGG
>UZAN01042431.1:2780-26890 GCA_900618425.1 Echinostoma caproni
AACTCCCTCCAATGGTCTCAGTTGAAAGAATAGCACGCGTCGTTTGCCTCTTTTCAGTGATCAATTTAACTGTGGATTTGAGCGTCTAATGCTTGCTGTATTGCAAACTAACGAGAACAGCTAACAACTAACTGAGAACAGCTTCCTCATCCGATTGGATCACGGAATTGAAGGTAGGACACATGTAAACAACCTGAGACAGATGGTGATGTAAATGTTTAGACAAAGTTTCCTTAATATGTTCGTTTGCTTGCTGTGTTCACTTCTGCTTACTTTCGCTCGCTGCTATCACTGCGAACTACAAACAAGAAGCGATGATGTAAAGGTGGACCAACCTGGACAATCATAAGCTAGAATGACGCACGTAGTCGATAGGAAGAAAACTAATGAGCTGTTCAATCGATCTAAATAATCTGTTGTTTTGTTGTTATTTATTACACGTTATGGAGACGAGACCAGTTTAACTTACAAAACTTGTTTCGGTTCTCAGATTCATAGATCTGTTGACTGGACGTGGTCATGCTTTTGTGGGAGGACAACAGAAGTGCCTCGTAATCAACACGTCGAACAGGGGAGTTTCCATCCCCGAAGGGTAACTCTGACATCTAAGACGATGAGATGTATCATCCAGTGACTAATTTATAGAATTAATGTTGAAGACATACAGAACCTCATGCAATACTTCTCAATGCTAAAACACCGAGATGGACACCAGAATGAAAAACAAAGCTCGTTCACAATGCAACAAGAACTGTCCCACTCTCAACCAGTGATCGGCTATGAACACAGTAGCCCACAAAGGGTCATGTCCGCCATCTTCATTCTTGGATTGATATTTTTGTCATCACTAACCGAAACCATTCCGTAAATTCGACCTGGACAGTGTTGCCGATTTTGCATGCATTCGGTATGTCTTACGTGCGCCTTGTGGATGAGATTTTTCCCTAGTTCGCCACGTCCGTGGGAAAAGATATTGATACAGTTTCTAAATAACTTCCCTTATACTAAATAGATCTGTTATTGTTTCTTTCGATAAAGGAAAATATGGGAAAATTATTGCAAAGCCAGAAAGCACATGAGATATTATCTTTTGGGGGTAATATTACCTATCTATCCCAAACTATTTCGAACAGATTTGAGGAATCTCACAGATGTGAATGCGTCCTGCGGCGCACTGCCTGAAATTAAATGTTTTGAAAGAAAAACTCACCGAAGACAATCGTTCCATGATACCGGTAGACGGGAAACATATTTCAAATAAAACTTCTGCTTGTGCCTAACATTGCAGACACCATCTTCACTGACTACTGACTAGCAACTAAGTAGTCAGTTTCTAGATGCGGAGATTCGACATGTGCTCAAGTGACTTGCTCCGCAATGATCATATATCTTGTATCCCGTGGTTTCACGCCTACTCAATACCCGTCACTGCAACTACTCGGGCACATCTTCTACAAATACGGCTTCAAAACGACTAGGGCCTCAAGTTCTCTTAGTTGTTCCGAATTTTCAAACCTCTGATTGTCACCTTTTTACTTCAGGCACATTTATCACACAATCCAGTTTGTTTAGTAAAATTTGTGTCATCCAGGTGCAAAATTTTTGGGTTCACTAGGCTGACCGGGTTGAGAAAATCGCTTACTGAGGACAGCGTAAAACGATACCTGATGGAAACTATCGCGTGAATGACTATACAGCGAATTCAGCTGTCATCCGGACAGAAGAAGCACTTACTTGACAGCATTAGATGGTTGAAGCAGTCACGTCATCCACATCTGATTACCAGTAAATAACCGCGTTCTTCAAGTAGGCGATAGTATCCGAATTACAACACAAACATTTCACTTGACCCAGTTTTACAAACGATGATATGAGTGAGAGGATCGAACGCCAACTGACGAGGATTGGTCAGTTTTATTACATTGTTTTGCATTAAAAGCGTAAAACTGCAAAGGATAACTACCACCTCGAAACATAAAACGCCTTACACCTCGCTCTCTCAAAACAACGTAGCCTACGTTATGGGATAATGTGAGTCAGTATAGAACCCACTCCTCTCTCGATGTCTCAGATAGAGCACGTGTTTGAAGGGGGTTCACAGTTGACCATGATCGACAATTGGTTAATTATTCGATTAGATCACTGAAATAGTAAGCAATTGGTTCACTGCTATCAGTTCTGAGTTTGTCAGAGATATACTGAATGAAGTACACAAATCTGTTAGGCAGAATGTTTCAGACAAGAGATACGCATTTGCTAGCATCCACAGATATACACTAAATTTCCATTTCCCGCAGATTTTGGTTCTCTGTCATGCGTAGTACCGCACCTTGCAGACGTACCCACTGACCTCGTTCAGTTCATCCGTTATCATGGAAAGACCCAATTGAACTATTTCTTTTGGAGTGATTAAAGATGCGCTGCTATTCCCGTTGCTATTTTCGGAGTATTCAACACAACTATTTCTACCAGTTACTCAGATAATTGAACATTTCTGTCTGTCTGTCTGTCTGTCTGTCTGTCTGTCTGTCTGTCTGTCTGTCTGTCTGTCGTTATCTATCTGTCTCAGCATATGCCAATCCATCATCGAATCACTCAACCGACATTTTCCTGTATCCATCGAGGACATCACTTCGAAGTATTCATTCAAACGGAGTGCTCCAATCCACCTATCCTCGTCAATTCACATTTAGTTACACCCACTTCACTTCGAAGGATTTTATGCAAAAGTGCCTGAAAATATTAAATGCAACTGAGAGACTTTTGCCTCACTCTGTATTTGCCGTTTTGCTTACTGATAAACTGCTGTATTCATAATTCAAACCGGGTTCCCGTTTCTAACATTCACTTTTTACACACCATTTCGCAGAAAAGAAACGCATCCGAAATTTGCTAAACTATGTTCACCAATCAAACTGGACGTCCTAACTCACTAGATGAACTGACTCGAAGATCGATTGACTACGTGAATGGGAAAAATTTGCAATCCTTCGATAGTTATCCCTTCGATTATCACAACCACCTAGGGCGTAACCAGAACCGTCGCCCAGGGAATTAAGATCAACCAAACGGTTCCCTGCTGTCTTACTGTCATTCTTTGACGATGTCCATTCACACAAACCGTATATACCACTCTTGAACAAACCGGAGCTCCGCCAGATAATGCAACTATTCCCTGAGGAGGACTGGACATAGTCCGTCGGGACCGGAATCTTTTGATATTTTTAGGCACTTCAGCTGTGCCCGTACCTGATTAGAATTGACACGTGAAATTTCACGATGGTCGACTGATTGGAAATAAGGATGCGATACTTCAGTTTCAGTTGACGTGAAAAACGTGCATTTGAGTTCATCTGCTGTGGGTTGTGGCCTGTTTATTCTGAATTTTGTTCCACAGAGTTATTTTTCATAGCGCTCCAGATTTGCTTGCAATTTGCAATCACTAAGTAATTTCAGTGTAGGGTTTGTCAAGATCTGTTCGTGCTGTACCCGGTGATTCACTAAGCCGCAAACACATTTTCGAAAAATATTTCAGCCATTGGGCCCTTTTTTTTCTTATCCGACGTTCAGGGGCAACGCGGACACCCGTTTGAAACATATGTCCCGGATTTTCCATGAATTCGCCAGTGTTTGTCATGCTGTAGAGAATCGCAGATAAATTTTCGGGGCAAACGTGGGTAGAGTACTTTACCCATGTAAACGTAATGCCCCATGGAGCACCCAGTACAAAGTTATTGTCGTTTTTTGGGATCATGGATAAATGTAACTCATTCTTAACACCACCTGCTTCAGTTCGTTAACTGTCAGGATCGAACGGATGCAATCAGGATGTGAAAAGATGCGAAGGGTTGATCACTGATAAAAAGAATGATAAAATATGTGATAAAACTGAGTAGCGAACGGAGAAGCTTCCGGTGACAGACTGTTGCCATTTGCATTATAGATTGAATGTAATGGTCAGCCCGGGAATACGTGTGATTTCTGTTAGCTAGTGATTGGGTTCGAATTTGATTTTCTCATTCAGGTTAGATAGTGTTCAGTTTTTTACTGTATCCTTGTACCACTGTAAAGTATCTTGTCAAGCGTGCATTTTAATGTACCTAATTGCAAATGGGAATTTGTCGAGTATATGGGGAAATGAAGTGTGAACCGAAAAGCTGTTTCGACCTGGTTGGGTCTCATCAGCAGTATGCGAATCCATCGACCCAACTACGGATTGAACCTGGGATTTTACGGGTAGAACGCAAGCATGCTACCCAGTCCGCCACCGGGAAGCTGATCAGATCGTTTTTAATTTTCCTAATGGCATTTGATTTAAACGAATCAGTGTTATTTGAATGAACCACGACCTCAATGGAGTTTACTCACTAGGATATTAAGGGCCTAGACTGAATCTACTCAAGCAATGAATGATTCCCGCATTCACGTCTGGGCATGGTGACAGATTTATCGATCCATCTTGACATGATTCATTTCTTCGCTTGACCGACGGAGGTCAATTTCCGCCGGGTTAGTTCATTTGCGTCTATGATGCACACTCAATCTACGATCGCGAACATAACATTCCCGTGTGGAACGGGTGTTTGTGGAGGTTGGGGGAGAACGGCTCATCTCACCTCACCGGGACGTTCATCCTCGACTGGTAATTCACTCAAAAAGCATTTTTGTTTGTTTACTGGGCGGCGTTTAGATAGATCCGATCCGATCGGCGACATTTGACGGCCGAAAAACCAGTCATCTTGTAGGGTTCCAGTGGAATGCGATTGGTCAGATTCATTTGAAGTTACAACCGATTAACTTGAAGTTGAAAAGGTGTAGTGCTACATAAACTGTATCAGGGTATCTTTTGTCAGACAACGGAAAGTTAAATACCATACAATTTGGTGCGCGGTATCGTCCGCATTAACTTAACCGTCACCAGCTTACATGCTACCGTCAACCGTCAACAGAACCAGGTTTCTGGTAGCTCTGGGCACCCCGCGGTGAGTATAAATATACAGGATCGGCCGATTTTGATGCACTAAAATATTTTCGCTCGGATCTAATTGAGTTCCGTTATATCTATCACCTATATTGTGCCTTATGGACAATAATTTATCTCTTGTCTACTTCGATCTACGTAGTTTCTGGAATGTGTGATTTTCAAGTAAACGTGCCTCACATTGGTTGCCAAGATTAAATAACCTCTACATGAAAATCGTAAACTTTATCAAGTAAGAAACCCAATATACTCTGATAGGAGTATTGTATTGTATTCAAGCTTTAGCGAGTTCTATATACAAGCTCTCAGCCAAAAATAGACCACCGTTACAATTCAGGTAAAAAACAGGGGTGAAAAGTGGAATGTGAAAACGTAAAAAGGTATCAGTTAATTACCAAATGCATTGGTAGGCTCAGAGCGAACACTTGCCTCGTCGGTCAGTATCCCAGCAAGACAGGGCACCAAAGCGTTTCTGTATCCATATATGCCAGACGGGATAAGTTTGTACTTACAGCGGGTGGAGGGGTGGGATTGGCATGCACACAAGTCAGTGTGTAGAGGATGGGTGCAATGAGATAGGATATTGTCAGTGAACTTCAAGCACGCATCAATATGGGCACTACAAATATTGCCAGTCGGAACAGATAACGAAACTTAGGAGGCACGGCTGACCATTGAGAGGTCATGCCTCAGCAACTTTCAATCCGCTTTCAGCAAATCAGGGCACGTTACAGTGGAGCAGTAACGGGGTATAGAGAGGACAGATTGTTGAACGAAAGTGTTTATCACCGACGCGTCAGAACAGAATTGGCGCAGTCTTCTGATCTGAAAAGAGAGCCTTTTCAGCTTGCGAGCAATACTATGGGTATGTAAGGACCGGCGAAGGTTACTTTCAAGTGTGACACCTAAGTAATTCACATGACTGACCTTGCTCATCGGCTTTCCATGAATTTGGACATTTTCGGAGGGAGATGGGGTGCGGATTAGAGTGAAAATACATCCAAAACATTTTTCAGGATTAGGATTAAGACCGGAAGAAGTGGAATATGAAACGAGGTGGGATAGGTTTGTGTTATATTCAACCAATTCTGAGTGTTTAAATACGGAAACAGAAATGGCGATATCATCAGCATACTTAAAATGTCGAACAGCGGGAGAAACGGGTAGGTCACTAATGTAAGTCGAAAAAAAGATAGGGTGATAGGACAGCACCTTGAAGTAAACCCAAGCTATTGAATGACACGGTTCTCTGCTTTCGTCCCAACTCAACTTACTGATATCTTTGTGAAAAGTACTTTGCAAGCCATTGAAGAAGCGAAGCCGGACAGCCAAAAGATTGAAGCTTGTTAAGTAAAAGATGGCAGGGCACCGAGTCGAAAGCGGAGGAGTAGTCAAGAAATGCACAATGCACATATTTAGCTTTCTCGTTAAGGGACTTACAGATGAAATGAACTAGAGAAGGAACGGCATCTAATGTAGAGCGGTTATGTTTGTATGCAAACTGATAAGTGTCATCGGGGGTGGTAAGAGTTAACTGAAGACGGTGCAGAACTGATCGCCCAATCAATTTCAAGCCAGTGGAGATGAGAGCAATTGGTCTAAAACGCTTCGCTATTGGGAACTTTGACGTTCCTTTTGGGATGGGAGTAATTCTCACTGGGCGCCAGCAGTCTGGAATAGTTCGGAGTTCGATTGCAAGATTAGTTATGTGTGCGAAAATCTGAGACAGTGGCAGAGCACCGTGTTTAAGAAGGGTGGGACTTAAGTCGTCTGGACCAGGTGCGGTGGACACCTTGAGAGAACACATGTGTTTATGCATCTCACCGGAGGTGATGAGATCAAACGAAGGTTAGATGTTTGGAGAAGAGGAATCAGCATAACTGGGGTATTTTTCGGACGCTGAATGGGCAATTGCAGCATTCAGTTTTTCGATATCAATAGAGGGACTGGAGATCACTATCTTCTGCCTGCGGAGTAGATTGATTCCACGCCACATAAATTTACAGTTCCTCGTCCCAAAAAACTGACTTGCGTCCAACCGTCTCATTTCACTCTTGATCAGGGACGATAATCGTTGCATTTCGGCCCTCCTGTCACATTTAAATGCGCGTTCCTTTTCACGGCGAAGAAATTTAAGAGGTGCTGATATTCTGCCATGCTGAGGAAACGACGTTATCGTAGGACAGCATATGTCAAAAGCACAGTTTAACGCTTCTGTTGGAAATGTCATATTGGACAAGCAGGTTGTGTTTACGGGAAAACAATCGGAAACTACCTTAAGAGATTTTCTAAGCAAGGCAATATTGTCTGGGGAATAGATCTCACTGACGGAACATGATGTGTGTTTGGGTCGAGTAAAAGAAAAATGTCCTCAGTGTGAGTAAATCTTAGGTCTGATCAGGATCAGGTTGTGGTCACTGGTGCCTAAGGGGGAGAACTGTTTGGTGGAAAAGGTGTCAGCGTGGTTTGTGATTATGTGATCTAGATGAGAGTTTCCTCTAGTCGGTTCAATAATCAGGTCGCTGAGATTTAGACAATAAAGAGTGCAGGGGTGACCAGCTATTAGGAGCAATCTGTCAGCAAGAGATGGGGCAATAATCGGGAGGAAATGATCATAAAATGTGCCAATTTCTGTCGATCTACACTGAGGTGCAATGTACAAGTCAGTGATGGCAATAAAGGGATAGCGGGAGAATTTGGGGTGACAGATGACGGTCAAGCAATCAAAATCATTCTGTGAATACTTAAAAAGTACTTCGAACTTGCCGCACCAATTGGAATTGATGTAAGTAATCACCCCACCTCCCAGCTTCTTCCTATACCGTTGTCTGTGTTGTCTGAAGGAGACGAAATTATCCATTTGGACCACGGAATCGTCCACATCCTCATTGAGCCATCATTCCTGAAGATACAAGACACAAGAGGTGCAAAATTCCTTTCGCTGGAGCAGGTAGGATACGTCCGGAAGCTTCCCAAACACAGAACGAACATGGTTACTCACAATGGTAGGCACGGTCATCTTGCTTGGAATAGTACAACCAAGGGCACTTTGCCAACCCGCACGAGTGCGTTTTTCGCGTTTGCAATATTGGTGCCTGTGACTAGTGACTGTCACTCCAAACATGGCATTATGGTTTTTCATATCAATATCGCTAATTTTCAACGTGAAATGCTTCGTGTAAATGGTTAACTCACGAATGTCGAGAAATGTTAGTGCGGTCGTCCAATGGTGCGCGTGACAATTCCTTAATTTATCTGTAATTTTCACAATCTACCATGAGATGCCACCTGTTTGATAGAAAAAAACGTCTCACTTGAGTAAACTGTCGTAATGTGTTTTGTTTTGATGAAATTCGGTTGATCAGTGTGTTGATGACTATTGAGCACGATCGACGTATGTAAGATATCACTTGATGTTTTGGTTTTCGATCGTATCGAATGCAGCTCCGAACAACTGGACACTGAATGCTCGAAACGGTACCCTGGTTGAAATAGAACAAGCTGGTCAGGAGGTGCATAGCTGGAATACTTTGCAATTAGGAAGACGTTTATTGTACGATTAGAATAGGTCAAATCTTATGAAATGTGGTGTATTTCACTGGCGAATTGAAGTTAGTTCATATGGAGTCGTGTACCGTCAACCTGTTTCTGGACAGAGAAATGTAAACAAAAGCGCATGAGCAAGGTAATGCAGTAAATGTAGCATACCACGAATTCTCCGTCCTTCTAAAAATCCTCTCCAGTGGATTAATGTCATCAACCCCAATTATTCAACGTTATTTTCCGGGGTCAATTTTAATCGTGTCACCATAGCTACGGTTAGTTCGCAATGAATGATACCCGTCAAGAAATATAATGACAACACAATGAAATTCTCCTATTCTAAAATTCACACTCTGTAAGTTGCTGTTTTTGGGAGACCTGTAAACAATGAATTATAAAAAGTATAAAATCTCAGAAGGCCATCACATCATCTCATCATTATCAACCGAAATGTCCTTTCGCTGTACAAAAATCTTGTAGATGTCAGTGACCTCATTCGATATCGAGAATATTGCCTAATTGGAATCATCCTTCTTCAAGAGATGTGGCTACATGTGGAGATAGTTGACCACTTCTTTAAAATTGATGGGTTCACGGCTTACTGCCTTTGTGGTTCTGTCCGGTTTCAAAGGCTTGGAGGAAGTATTATTGTGTATATTCAAGATGCCTGGTGATACAGTTCCACTATGCTATTCCGTCAATCCACCTTCCATATTAACTCATCCATTCTTAAATACCAGCCCGCGGTATCTCAGCAATTAACGGCCAGTTATTCTCTTAACCATATACATTTCCCCAACTTGCCCCGCGGATGAATATCTTTTTTCGAGTTTTAAATTCGTTTTCTGTTGCTTTGATAGATCATATAGGTGTTTCTATTTGTGTGGTAGTGGTTTGTGGTGCGTTTAACCCCTTTGACACCAGCTTTTAATAATATTCTTTTAAAAATGTAACACCGTTTTCCAAAAGAGTGAACGCCATCGTTTATCTATTCTTTTGTACACATCCAAGAAATGTTTTCAGTTTCCTGCTGTTCTCCTATCGGATCATCTGACCGCGTTATTGTCAGCAGTTCCGCCAATCTTTTCAAATCAATTAAGCCGTTGCCGAGATCTTAAGATTCGAAGGTGACACATTCAACCGGAAAATATTCTAAAACAGAAGGACATGGTTTCTTTGACAGTCTTCTCCTACCCTGATATATCGAATCTCTGTCTCCACTGAACTGACTATCACAACTTCTGCCTTGGTGTCTGCTCTCCTTGTGAAACGCTCTACATCCGATAGGATCGTTTTCCCTTTTTCGAAACAAACGCGCCGAAAAAGGAACACGCGTTTAAATGTAAGAATTATCATTTGATGAAGACCCTAGTAAAGTACATTAAGATTGAAGTTTGCCGTCCCAATTTTGTTTATAATCAGCACATTCTTTCAAACAAAGCCAATCGAAAAACCTGACGAATGCTGAAACAGTTTTGCGGCTCTTCTCTGAGAGTGTGCTCTACGTCCGCAGATGCAGAAAATATAAACCGTGGATTCCTCAGACTAACTAACTTTAGGTTTGCTCAAATGCTTGATTACCCCCTCTATCGCCAAAGTTCCTTACACTGTTCGGCGGGTGATGAATTCAACAGAAATATGTGAAGAGCTGCGAACGTTAAATTGTCACAAAACAGACAGACCAGATGGACTACATCCAATGGTGTTGAATGATTTGTGTCAGTGCCCAGCCACCTATCCTATCCACAGTCTTCAACCGTTGTGTTTCTCAGTGTTCAGTACCGGATTTTTGGAGAACAGCCAGTAGTACACCGATTCGCATTACAGTTTCAACTCCTTTTCGTCCCATAACTTCTGCCTTGACCATCCAAGGAGATTTGCTAGAATAATCTTATGCAAGTTGCTCCCATAATTGAACATAGTTGATTGTGGTCAATTGGCCTATTGTCGTAAACTCTTTACCCTCCGATGCTCTGGCTTCCGTAGTGTCATCGGTCGATAACAAATGCAAAGCTGCCAGAATGTGCTTCTTTAGACCACAGTAACTCATTTGGAAGTGTTGATCGAGTTCAGCTTCTGTATGTTCTGGCAAACCAAGGAATTCCTCCGCCTACTATTTTCTCGCTGTATGACTTTATGTTGTTTTGAAAACAGTTTACGTGCTACGGTGCACAGGTTTTCCAGTCTCCTTTCTTATTTTCCACTTACCTAGCTTCCAGACCTGTTTACAAAGACTCCTTGCGGATAAAATGTGCTGATGACGTTATTCTTGGCCTACACTATCCAAACAATTCTGTTCTATCTACTATGCAGCTTGATATTTCATAACTTAACGAGGGTTCTTCTGCACTGATTCTCTGTATGAATTCCTCTCAGTGTGTTGATGTTTTGTTTTTCCCATTTAGAGGTAATGCGCATCCTGACTCTCTTCTGATGTGCCTCTCTCTCTCAGTCAAGGAACATAACTAAGCTTTTCGGAGTTACTCTTAACAATTATCTTCTTTTGGTCTGAGCAAGTCAGTCATGTAATTGCAAAAGCAAGAAGGCTTCCCTTTCTTACCCTATACCTAATGCGATTATCCATTCCATTCCAATCTGATAAAACAGTTTGTTCACGCCTGCATTTGATCTCACTGGCTCTAGGCTTCCCCAGTGAATTGTCCTGGTTGTTTACAAACCATATGGATGTGTGGTATTTTGGCTCATTCAGACATTTATCTATTTGTTTAGGTTTATATACAAAACTCGTCTAATCCATCACTCAGTTTCCCAATACATCTAATCCAGTAATAAGCTGGCTTTCTGATTACTGTCTGATTCCTGTCACCCAGTTAACTCTGCATTATCTATATACATTTCAATCTCTGCCACTAGCTTCTCACCTTCAAGCACTCACAAAAGCGTATTACTCTTTATCTGGTCCTCATCTGGCTCGCTTTCATACCACCCGGAACGTATCTGACATGATTGGATGAAAGCGTCGAATTGGATCTGCACACTTAGTGCATTTATCAATAACTTCATATGTATGCGGTATTTGGTAGCTGAACTGTGCACCAGTTGATGCAATAAAGCATCTAGCTGACTTGAACATTCTGAGGCCACAAACGTTATTGTTGAAAGACGATGCAACCATTGGAAAAACAGTGACAACACATGAGGACTCACTGGCACTACTTCACAGAACAAAATTAATGCTGTTTATCAATGGTTGATAGAAAGCTGTATCGAATTAAATGCGTCAACATTTACCATCTTATCCTCTAAGGATACCAACAACTTCCGTATGCCTGGAATGAGAAAAATCTTTAGACTGCCCCAGGGCATTGCCCACTACTGAAGGACATATTCATTTTCCTAAGGTGAGTATTTGGCAAATATGTTGTTCCAACATTTGTGATCAGCCTACATTCGATCCCACAGAGTGTTCTCCAGTCACGCTTAGAATCGATGGCTGCAGCGCTGTCGTACTATTCTGGAACGTCCACCTAGTGCGGCTATCAAAATGGTCAAGGAATTGTATTTTAAGATGTATGTGGAAAGACTGGAATTTGTGTAATCGATTGGAGAACAACATCACATACGTGTTAAACATTGATCAGCTCGAGGTCAGGGAGAAACTATGACGATAACAAAACCCTTCATTCCTTAATTCATTTATTTTCACAAAGAAATTCACGACTTCAGAAATAAAGGTGATCCTCGGATGTGATTGTTTGTTCGAAATGTCTTGTTAATGTGGATGCAATTGATAAATGACACAATCGTTTACAATTATGTGGTCTACATGAGTGATCCGGGGCAATTGGGGATAACTCAAGTCCATTCGGGTCGACCGTATCGCATCCAGTTACCACTAAGTCCTGTCATGTTGGACGGCAATAATGAGTCCACGTAGAGTGACAACCAGCATTGACCGGTCTCCATATGATAGTATAATGCACGACAGCTGGGTTCACGCTTGCATCTGCAATTGCGGGACGGGAATATGATGTGAATGAGAATGGGAAAAGTATTGACCATGTGGGGATTGACCGCGCAGTACTGATCGAATGGTTGTCTTCACTACTACTCTAAGTCATATTAGTTGTAGTGTCAAATGAAACTGAAAATTCATCACATCATTCACTGACACTTTGTTGTTGGATTTTCTATTCTGAACTTTATAGTTCACATTTTTTTACTGTCGAGCTTGTTCTTGTTGAGCAGACGCTTGAAGTGCTTTTTGTGCGAATGTGTAATGTGGACTGAGTGTTTTTGGTTGTTTTATTACGACCTCAATTTCGATTGAACACTCTTCAGTTGGACTTTAAGTTGCTGTCATTTATATATTCAACTCATTTTAGTGGTAACGGTCAAAATTAGTTTTACTTCAACCATGGAGGTATGCGAAAATTTCCTTTTAGTCCAGAATTATCTGAGAGGTATTGTGAGATACTCATTTTGCCGCCTATTTTTTTTTATTACCACAGATGTTTCCTGTGATTAATTGTTACAGTTCGTTGCTAGGACGTGTTTCAAGATCATTCATTGCCGGAGGTATGAGTGCTTTGTGCATTCGTGACGGTTGTCAATATAGTTGCACAGATTATTTTCGATCTATTTATTGATCGATAACTTTCTTCCACGCATTGGCCTGAGGTTTGATCAGCACTGTCGAAAACAAGCGAAAGGTTATCAAATTAAACTGATTTGCCCGGGGTCTTTTTGATTCACTTGAACCAGGAAAACCGCGTATTGGTTGTTGCTAAATACGTTCCCCAAACACCTCACGATTATCTATCCCTAAATTTTGATCCCATGGAGGGAAACGGTGTGACATATCTATTGCCAATCAACAATCTATGGAAAAACATTCACAACCTAGTGGATTTTTAGTGTAAAGACAAATGATGCTCATGTTTACTCAAGACAGTTGGGGGGAACAATCCTCTGAAACGAACACATCAGATGTAGCTGTCTTTTTTGCGAAATTGTGACTGCGCCACTTATATCGCACGCGCTATGAAAGTGGAAAATCACTTTCCATAAAAACTGCACTGCTATCTTATTCAAAAATGGAGTGCTCTGAAACATTTCTTACCAATACTCAAGAACAAGTGTGAACAAATTGACTCACCTATTTCCAAGTTGTTCAGTTTGTATATATCCTGTTTAAGTATCCCAGATCGCTGGGAAGCTGCCCGGATAATACCAGTCCCCGATAACTTATCTGCCGAATGCCGACCGTTTGGTGCAGCACATCAGCACTATTGAACGGTACTTAAAACAGTGCTTTCAAACCAGATGACCCTTTTCTCTGTTGCTCATCACTCTACTCAATTTGCTAACCAACCTTTGCTTTGCGCTCTGGAAGTTGTTGTTCACATTGTTTACTCCCGTCCATCCGCACTGAAGGAAGGGCCTGGGATCGTTCGTTTACGTTTTCTTAGTTAGGCCACCACTTTCAGATCACCCAGAACCCGACTGTGTCACTATCCTTTCAAGTCTTCCTCATTGCAGCCTGGTACGTGATACGCTGAATTGGCGACTCAATTACGTCTCACATAAGACGTAGTTGACTCCTTGAAATGATGAATCCTGCTTGCCGTTAGAGATAAAATTTGGGGTTCGAAAACAGAGTACGAATATATACGTACTTGTATTCGAAGACCCATCACCCATGAGGATTTAGTTCATTGGTCAGAAACGTATCCCACAACATCAAGACATGTCACCAGATAGAAGTGCACACACAACGGTTTATACAGCATCTCTTGACTCACTTCAAACCACACTCGGTAACTGATTCGCACATAAAGGTACGGAAACATCCTGTATGCAAGTTGTCATTGAGAAATAGTGACTGCATTTTGTAAGGCCAATTCTGGCTGAATATTTCCACCGCGGTCGATGGTTCGCTATCGGACAGTTCACACACTATATGCGTCGAACTGAACTGCTCCTGATAGGCATCATATAGGCCGGCATACACATATACACCAATAGAACAGTGCAAATCACTCGGGTGTAATGGATACCATGGAATTGTGGTGTCCTTTTCGTCCCATTCCAACGATTGCAATCCAGGATCACCGAAACGCCACCCAGCTGTGACAGTTTGAGAACGATTCAACAACGCAGTAATGCTAGAAAAAATGATATAATAAGCTGATAATAATTTCGAAGCCTGTCCGATGTTTCTGCCGGGCACGAATAATCGGAGACCACGAATCTTGCCCTCCCGTTCACAGTACTCATGTGCTTCACAAAAGTTCGTACTGTATGTGGTAAGTAATATGCACTTTCCGTTTTCAACATCCTTTAGACCGGTTGGACAGATGGGCTTACAGTGTTGTGTGGTGAGGGACAAAACGAGTGCCAACCGGATCCACATCAATCGATTTGTTCCAGGTGACCGCGTGTGTTTGATTTGTCTTCGTTCATCGGAATATTCCATTTTATGGGAAAGTGTTGAATTCAATCAAATTAATTGGATGTTTTCGATTGGTCAAACGGGAGTCGGCCAAATTCTGCCATATAATTGGTCAATGAATGTCAGTTGACGTACACATTGTTTTCGAAACTCGAATTTTGGTGATTTTGTGTATTGGGTTATATTATATTGTATTGAAGCTTTTGCGGGTTATATGCAATGGAGCATTGTAAAATGTGAACTTACTAATAAATGTGTTGCTTATCAGTCAGTATCCAGACGAGATGATATAGAAAAGAGTTCCCGTTCGCCGATATCCGAGACGAGATTTATCTGTATTTGGAATGGATTTGTTTGTTTTTTTTTTTGGGGGGGGGGGGGGGTTTTNTAAACGATGAGTGCGATCAAATAGATTATTGCCAGAGAACTTCAAGCATGCATCAATATGAGCCTCACAGGTATTGTCAATCAAAACAGATAAAGGAGTTTGGTAACCACGCTTGATAATCGAGAGATTATTCCTCACCAGCTTCAATTGGTTGCGCTACGCACTCTGCGCTTATTTGTCACATTAGAATTTATCGTGTTCGTTTCATCAATATTTCGGTTCCAGTCTGATATAGGATCTATATTTAATCTCATCAGGACATGCTACGACTAAAAACTGTGCATTCTGAGCTATCCACTAATTATTTGCTTGCTGAGAGTCATAAATGTCCTTGGATCAAAAAACGAAGACAGGCCACACTTACTTGCACCCCTCCGGCAAAGATGACTGTGCCATCATCGGTCAGCGCTAACGTTCGCTCACTATTCGCGAAGATCTCGGATTTAGCTTTCATTCCGAACAAACGTATTAATTTCAACACATGTGTGGTATATGTATGAAAAACCTGGTTGAATCAAAAAATTGAGGACGTGCTCGTGCGAATAGAAGGCTTTGATTTCTACCGGCAGGATAGACAGCGAAGTAGGAAAAAACCGGAAGCTGTGTGGTTACTTACATCAGTGTTTCCTGGTGTGGCAAGTCAGAAGTTATATATAACTGTTCTGAAAATAGCATTGACGATTTTTCTATTTGTTGTCGTTTCAAACATTTCCGTCAAAAAATTACAATCGTAACTAATGTGTATATATCTCCCGCGTGTTCTGAGACGGAAATTTCTGCCTTATTTGATTTATATATCCCGTTTTTAGTGTCATTGTAAGATGAAAATCTCCAATTATTTGTTGTTGATTTCAATCATACAAGCACTTCTCCCCTGCTTCCGTTCGGCCGGTCTGGCCTTTCGCATTCTCCTACCAGAGGTAGTTCTGTGCTAGACTGAGTGCTCACTAACCATCCCAACTTATTCCCTCTCAATGTAATGACCCCAGTTTCCACTAGTGACCATGGTATTCTTCTTGTTCGACCAAACGTTTACTCTCGCACTGCTTATCATACATGTGTAGGTTCTACTCCAATAAACTTCTATCTTTTCAACCGTTCTGTTGTGCTTGTCCAGTCTTGGTTTAATTCGTGTCCAGCGCTTTGTAAATGTGTCAGTCTGTTCACTAAAACGACTAAACTGATCTTTAAATTATGGTACTCTATAGTAACCCTGTTTCTCTATGACGGCAGAATTATCTCACTCCTTTTGAAACCACTGAGAAGACACGAGGAATGAGACTGCACATCTCACTGTGCATCAGTTATAAAACACTGTTCTGATTTATTCAGGTCTGGAATAGCTTATCTAAATACAATCTTTGCCGCCCAAATTCGTCAAACAATAGCAAGCCTTTCACCTTGTCTGTGAGCAGAACAGACAATACTCGAATACTCCGGTGAACGTCAATACCCTTAACACCGCTCTCATCCATCGGTCAAATGCGAGCCAAATTCCATCAATCCCGTGTAATGAATCCAGTTCCGTGCCTTTTCAAATGATGAAATATTTAACCTTCTTTGATCCTGCAAAGCATCCTCAGTTGCAGGCTCTGATGCTCTTCCTCCGGCACTTGTGAACTTTGGAGAGGTTTCCCGAACCAATAGGATGACTTCCGTTGTCAATGAGTCCCCATCTTCCTGGTAGATTCTTGATTCGCGGTGTCAAGTTGACATTATTATAATTCGCAAATCCACGTCCTCAACTGCGAAACGGTTTTGTTCTGACACGCAGATCTCAACGTCTCTAAAGTTGACTAAAAAGGCCATCCTGAGTCACTTGCAATCAATTATCACAATTCATCATGGCCCCCCTGTTTTGCATATAAAGCTAACAGGTCTACACTGCACGTCGTATTAACTCTAACTCATTTATTCAGTTAGGCATCAAACCACTTGGGGCCAAGTCTGTCCGTTGTGTTTTTCTTCACTATTCGTCTGCGTTTAAGGAAGATATTAAAACCTCTTGTCAATGATTTTAGTGTCCTTCAAGTTGCTGTTTTATTTCCATATCTTTTTTCTGCTGTAATTACTGATCTTTCGGTCCTACTCCCTACGCGCATTTAAAAGTATGCTGATGATGTCGTTTTGTGTCAGACAATTTCATGTCCTTTGGAATTTCATTTTTTCGCTGAAAATCTATCCCAAATCCAACATTTTTCTGACCAATCTGGTCTGTCTTAACATATCTAAGTGTGTGAAGTGTATTTTCAATCTTTCCCGGTACTCATTTCCCCTAACCGACTCAACCACTCAACCATAAACCTGTGTTTGGAATGAGCTTAGTCAACCACCTGGTTGTCACCATCGAAAGCAATTTTCATTGATCCACAAATATTTACAATTTTAAGGGAACTACTGAGACGCCTGTCTTTTCACCTAAGTAAACTCAAGCAATGCCGAACCCCACAATCGGTCTTGTCCTCTTTCGTTTATCAATACGTTTTACTCACTCTGCTCTACTGCTCCCATGTAGTGTTCCCCGGCTTTTTAACACAAGACAACAAAACAATTCGTCGTAATTTGATGATAAGCAGCCGTGCATCAGTAACACCAATCGATTCATTAGGCGCAGGACGCAATAATGGTCACATCAACTGTTGTGTTAAATTTGCCAATATGAGTATAGTTATTTGAACTGACCGTCCTTCGAACTTCAACTTCATGCGCAATCCTTAGCTCGTCGAATCAACCATACACTCGAAAGCACTAGACTCGAGTTTCGCTCTTATTAGAGTTCAGCAGTAGTACATATTCACAATCCGCCCGGAATTTGAGCTCCAGACCCATCGCAAGAAAGGTGTATGTGCGTTACCACTGTGCCAACCGGCTCATGCGAGGGCTGGACCAAAATGCCAATTCATGTCTGTTCAGGTGTCATCCTCAGTGACAGTCAGCCAGTTCATTTAGCCCAGCAGCGACAACGGGAGACACAGCAGATAACTTGTTAACTCCAGCAGAAAGCCTCCACGAAGTCGGACTTGCATACAGGTGACGGGATGATTTGCTAACGAACCTACAATATTGGATTGTGACTTCACGTTGAACTCACAGTTACTTGTGAGTAGTGTTGTGAGCTGGCGATATCAACAGCGTACATAAGTGTCGTATTGAGGGAGTAGTAGTTAAGTCACTAATATAGGTCACAAAAAAGATGGGATGACAAGAAAGCACCTTCAAGTACACCCGAACTATTGAGTGATGCGGTTGATTGTCTTCTTCTCAATCCACCATATTGACAAGAGTGAAAAGTAACCAGTAAGCCATTCAAGAAAAGAGGAAGAACAACCGAAAGATTGTCGCGGTTTAAGCAAAAGACAACAAGACACCTAGTCAAAAACGGAAGAACAATCAAGAAATTCACAGTGCACATATTTGACTTTCTCTTTTAGGGACGTGCAGATGAGGTGAACTAGAGAAGAAACGGCATCCGATGTAGAGCGGATATATTTGTATGCAAGCTGATAGTTGTCATCGGGGGCTGGTGGAAGATAACTGAGTACAATACAGTACTGATCGATCCATCAATTTCAAACCAGTCGAAGTAACGGGGGGCTTCTTCGTTCCTTTTGAAGATAAGAGTAATTCTCGCCCGGTTTCAGCACTTCGGAATATTTCGGAGTTCCGATGAAAGATTAAATATGTGCGCCAAAATGTGAGGCAAAAGCACGGCACCGTGTTTAACACGTGAAGTTTAGTTGTCTGGACCCGGTGCGGTGGACATCTTGGGAGAACAGATGTTTCTCGATACATTTCATTAGAGGTAATGAATGGGTTCAAACGAGGAGGAGATCTTTGGAGAACTCGAGTCAATCTAACTGGGAGATGTGAGAGATGTGAGCAATGGATAAATGAGGGATTCCAGTCTCAATATCAAATTGTGTCCATCAACGGTTACTGCTTTCTGTTTTAAAAAATAAGGTAGGGTAAGATTAGGGGGCCCAGAACGATTTTTTACGAAGGTGCCTCATCAATCATGTTGGACAAGAGACAGACTTTTATTCCTTGAACGAAAGTATAGATTACGCACTAGATGGATGCGGCAGTCGAGGTGAGAACTGTGATAGGATTGCTAAGTCTTCAAGTTTTTGGTTGATCTATAGATAGATAGACAGACAAATCCTTCGACAATATAAGTGGAAGGCATAAGCATTTGTGTTGAATACTCAAGGTATAGTAACAGGAATGGCAGAGTATCTTTATTCACTTCAGTAAAAATAATTCAATAATGGTCTTTTCAAGAAAGCGGATGAACTGAACGAGATCAGTGGGAACGTTTGCAAGGTTCTAAGGATAGAGGAGGACAAACATCTGCAGGAAATGTGGTATGTATTGTGTGTCCGTGGATATTGGCAAATCCATATGTCTTGTCTGGAACGCTTTTTATGACGGACATGTGTAATCCATTAAATGCATTTTTGAAAAAAATAACCCAGAATTGGTATCGATTAGCAAATTTTTAGTGATCTGTTTGAGACAACTGTGAACTGAACTGCAGTCAGACATCAGACAAATCGAGGGAGAAGTGAATTCTATGCTAATCCCGAGTTTTTCCTCTATTTTCCACTATTTTCATAGAGTGTGGTTATGCGTAAGACGCGTTACGTTCTGGGGTGAATCACGGTAGTTGTTCAAGGCAGTTTTACGCTTTTAATGTATAACAATGTAATAAAACCAATCCCATCCTCGTCTGTTAGCTATCGTTCCTGTTACTTGTATCATCCTTTATAAAACTGTTGCATTTCAGATGCCATGATCTTATGAAAAACGCGGTTATTCATTGGTAATTAGAGGTGGATAGCGTGACTACGTCCATGTCCTAATGAGGTCATGTGAGGGGGTCTTCTTTCCGCACAACTGCCGAATTCTCGTTTTATTCAATCACAGAATGGTTTCTCCCAATTTTTACGAGACATTTCTGGATATCTGCTTGACTGGTCATTAGTAAATAAATGTTTTTCTCAATCCGTCAGTGATTTATTTGTACGTCTGATGTAAGAACTGGACGGCCAAACGTTTACCGAACAAAGTGGAGCATGTAAAATCCGCTGTGTTTGTGTGTGATTATGGCCTACGTACTGTTTGTTTCATGTTAACCGAAATTGGTCTGATTAGACCATTTGCATCACCTGAGCATGTCGCTCGTGTGTGTGAGAACTCGTTTTCCTGTCTCCGCTCAAATCGTTTACAATCCGTAAATTATTTTAATTCTAACATTGAACCGATGTGCTCGTGTTGCACAATCTGTCTTGTTGCCGACCGTACTATTTTCCACTTGAATCCACAAGATCCGGTCTGAGATTCGAGGCTGAAATACTTTCTCGGTCATGTCGATAGGTGATTTCTCGAACAGTCTGGTTTAATGGAATGATGTCAAGGCAGTCGTGAGTATAATACAGTTTCTATATCTGTTCTGTGTTAGATAAATCATGCATTTAGTATTCAAATTGTCCAGGAATCCATCCGGGAACGAACTCAATTTTATCACATTTTCCATTTGTCAACTTTCCTTTTTTCTCCCTCCCCTCAAATTAGGGCTTGAACCAAAATCATTGCCGGACCTGTTTCGACTGTTCTAACTGACAGCCGGAATCCTGCTGTTTGAATTGCTGAGTTCGTGGGATACCTCAATGATGGCTTACTGATGATATACATACATATGTAGATAATTCGGTGGTTCTAAAGGGATGACTTGATCTGATTCAGACAGGATTGATAACGGTGCATGACGAAACTGGATGTTTGTGTGATCACCTACTTCATTTCCAACGGGTGTGGCAATTCCGAGGTACACTTCCTTCTATGACAATTCCCAACTGATTTCCCAACACGTTTGCTGCCCCATCTCTTGCACCGAACATTTGATGATTTTAATCGCACACCCTGTGCTCTTTTAATGTGCCTATACGCGATTGACCTTGTTCTACAAAATCCATCCGGGGAGAGGACCTCTCTTCTGGCTCACACGTTCAAAAATCACGCTGACACATTATCTACCAAAGAGTTGCCATCTCCTCTCAATTAAGCATCAGTGATTATAATCTGATCCTGGTCAGACCTAAGATTTACTCGCCTTCCAGTCATTTCGTTTTCTTCATTCACTCGACCTAAACACATATCATGTTCCGTCAGAGAGATCATTGCTCATACCGTTTTGTTCTGCAGCTAAGAGAGCTCTTTAAAATAGTAAATGATCGTTTTCTTTTCCAGATGCAGCTTGTTTGTCCGCATTCAGTAACCAAAATGCTCATTATTGATGCATGAAAACATCCTGTATGTAAACTGTCATTGAACAATAGTGACAGTGCATCTTGCATGGCCAATCGAGGGTGATTGGTGGTTTGCTATCCGGCAGTTCACACGCAAGATACACTCTAGCACTCTACTGTTTCTAATAAGCATCCCGAAATCGAGTTATCTTGAAGAGACGCCCTGAAAACAACATGGGATGAAGAGATTTGTCTTGCACACGACTCAAACTATTGCCATCCAGAATGACCAAAACGCCAACCTGCTGTGAGAGGCTGAGACAAATTTTACATAGCAGTGATGCCTGAAAGAGAGGCACTACAAAATGTTAAAAAAATTTCAATGTCCGTTCCATGTTTCTGCCGGGAACAGACAATCGGAGACCTTGGCTTACAGAATCCATTAGCTCCGCAGAAGTTAGTGTAGTACAGAGCGCTCTAGTATATGATGAACAACATAAAAAACTATATTATCAGCGCCCAATCAGAAAGGAATAAATAAACTCAGAATGTTTTCACATTACATTGTAACAGGTGACAGCTTGCATTTGATTACCTTATTTTTAACTTACTTTAGGTAATAAAGGTACTTGTGTTTGGTCACTCACTAGTTGTGAATCGACTGTTTCCTTTATAGTGGATGCATCACTTAGTCCACATCTGGCATTCACTGTCCCATTCAAAAAATTGTCTGTTTCTCGTTTCGCTCCAGAGCATTTTGATCGATAACTTTTACGTAACAATAATATTGGTACCTAATCGTGCCGCAATCGGGGATGCTTAGTTTTTGGAGACAAACAAACCTTGGGAGAACTGTTTGAGTGAAACTGCATCCTAACACTTGGTCCTGCCTTCGATTATCAAAAAAACGAGAAGAGCATAACGAAATATCCATTGTATAGACAAACGTTTTTAGCTGTCAGGTGAAAGTTACATGGACACACATTATTTTACTGACTTTGTTCTCAGAGTAGGTCCAACTAACTACCCGGGAATAAGTGAATGTTACAAAATTGTCCCCCATTCATAAAAGATTCCGGTTTTCACTGGGACAGCACACGCCCAGATAGTGTGTGTATCGTATTCAAGCGAAAAATCCATGGATGAGGAGGATTTGTGAAATGGAAATAATCCCAGAGGTATATTTAGAAACAGTTAGAGAAAGGCAGAACGAAATGTACCAATGGGGTTACTACTACTACTACTACTATTACTACTACTACTACTACTACTACTACTACTACTACTACTAGTGGATGATATCAGAGGTTCATACTAACTGCTGTCGATGGGGAACAGAAAAGGTGTGAGTTAAATCGTCGATAACAACAAATCGTAACATTGACCGAAGTAAAACAATGGAGAAATGAGTGTGCACCAGATTAAAAAACACAGAAGGCCAGTTTCCCCGATTAGCCGATTTCATTGTGGTCATCTGTGTTCTGTTAAAAAGAGGGAACACAGACGGACAGACAGATAGACAGACATCGGATGGCACAGGTCGGGACTACAGACGTGAGACAAATTGGCTCGTACTAACATATCGCCGAAATGTAACATGTCTTCTATAGATCAAAGATTTCCTTGAGTGGTGGGAGAGGGAATAGACAGGAGTAATGCTCGAGTGCTGACAGTTGTGGGGACATGGATTATATCATATCGTCCCATATATGAATAAAGTCTGAAGTACTGACAGTTATGAATGAATAGACTAAGGAGTTTCAAATGGGAATTCCTCTTGTCTATGGCAAATGAAGCGTAAACTGAAAAGCTAGGAAGCACTGGGCAGCTGTTTCGACCTGGTTGGCCCTTATGAAGAGTACGAAACCATCAACCCAAATGGGAATCGAACACGGGACTTAATGGTCAGAACGCAAGTATTCTACCCACTGCGCCACCGAGTAGCTGATCAGACCGTTTTACATTTTCCATTTACACCATATAGCACAATCAATCTTTGTGAGCTTGTTGCAGGCCACAGACCCTGCTCATCTCAGTTCTAGCATCAAGGGTTATGACTCGGTGGGAAACATTCACAACCTGAACGATTATTTTATGTGCGTAATGGAGGATTTGATTGGATTTCAAATGGGAATTTGTCGTTTCTATGACCCGCAACAAGCTCGCAAAGATGGGTTGTGCTATATGGTATAAACGGAAAATGTAAAACGGTCTGATCAGCTTCTCGGTGGCGCAGTGAGTAGCATGCTTGCATACTGCCCATGACGTCCCGGGTTCAATCCCCAGTTGGATCGATGGATTCGCAATGGTGATGAGAGCCAACCAGGTCGAAACAGCCGTCCAGTGCTCCCTAACTTTTCAGTTCACGCTTCATTTGCCATAGACACGACGAATTTCCATTTGAAATCCAATCAAATCCTCCATTACGCACACGAAAAAAGACTGAGGATTATCGAATGTATCGAGGCCAAATGGTCAACTAAGGAATAGACATGCAGTGGTCTAGAAGGGATGATCAAAAAGGTGACCGAATAA
>UZAN01042431.1:27443-48400 GCA_900618425.1 Echinostoma caproni
ATAGACATGCAGTGGTCTAGAAGGGATGATCAAAAAGGTGACCGAATAACGGCAGATATATTCACTACAACTCTGGACAAAGGAGACCGACAGAAGCTGAGTAGATTTCGAACATCTTAATGTGCTACTTGCTTTGTTTGAGTGGTAGAAATATAAATATAAGTTATCCAATCGTTTCGGATTTCTTCGGAAGAGAAACCAACGTCTAGCGTGAACACAGAAACACGGTCAACCTGTTATCACATTGGACGCCGTTCACGTATCACATAACCTATAAAAACGATAGGGCATATCACAGCCATTTCGAGTGAAGTTGACCGAGACCTAATTCGCTTGACATTCATACTGATCGGTTGCTGGTTCATTATCTTTGGTTACTTAATTTCCCAGTGCATGTAAATTCCATGTGTTTTTGAAAACTGTTGGAGGATATATGCATGCGGTAAACCGCTAGATCAAGGAGATTTTAAACACTCCGTGACAGAAACCGGGGAGAAGTGGATTTAAAATAGATTTCAGTTTGAAAATCAATATACAAAAATGTGGAAGAAAATTATTTCACGTCAATCTAGTGTTGTAATTCCAAAAGACGGTGCTGATTGAGGGTATTCGTTTATTTCAAACATTGGGCCCCCTGTGTCCAATTCGTTAGAACAGAGAGAAGACAAATACTGCGAGATGTTAACATTTCTTTTAATCTCTTCAGTCGCTTCAACGTCAAACAATCTGGTAATTATAGAAGCAAGTTTTGATAACTACAGTGGTAAAACGGACAATAGTGAGGGAAGCGGGGGAGAGGGTGGGGTGGGAAATCAAGTCCATGCGAGTCTGACTGATTGTATAAGGAACTTTTGTGCACACAGGACTGGGTTACGTAACTTGATTAGCAGCGCTTCGCTAAACGCCAAAATCCTGGGATTCAGGTTACGTAATAACGGCTTGAACGACATTCGTGGGNACCCTGGATTTCTCTTATCGGTTTGACCTCTAAGACTTTGTTGCGTCATCGATTGTACCAACCATTTTGGAACGTGTTCAGACATCCGCTGTGCCAGGGGCCGATTCGTTCTGCCAATGTAAGTGTCACCGCAACTTCAGGTGAACTGGTAGACGATATGTGAAGCAAAAATGCTCGACTGGTTCTGTTTTCGATTGTCTAAACGAAATCCTTGGGTATACGGTATCAATCGAAGCTGTGCGGCAGGAAACGTTCGGCACAGTGCCGACTTGAGCTTTTGACGCACATCGTTCATTATGTGATCGCCTTTAAAGGCGAGTCTGATGAAGACGCTCTTCTTTGGTACCTTGCAGACGGGATCAACCGGTGTCTTTAGTCTGCTGTGCACATCAATAAATTTCTCTGGATAGCCCTGTATCCAGTAGTGTCCTTCGCAGAAAGGCCTCCTCCTTTTGGACAATGTCAGATGAACATATATTCCTGGCTCGATGGAACAACGTTTTCACCAGACCATTTTGTGAGCCACAGGAGCGAAACTGGCAAATTGTAAGTATGGTCCACTCCATGTAGTCTTACGGTAGATGGATCTTTCTAAGGTTCCGTCTGATCGCCTCCTGATTTTTATACCTAAAAACATTCAAACCACCATCTTTTTCTTCCTCGAGGGAAACAGAGAGGTTGGGATGAATAGTATTCACAAGTGTTCAAATGGTGTTAAAATGCTCAGGGTCGGTAAAAATCAAAATATCAACAACATAACGTTTGTACAAAACAGACATTGAAATATTATCATTCAATCGTCTTTATTGTTTATTGTCCATAACGGTCAGGATATGGTTAAACCGTCATTCATATAACAAAATATCTCATTTGGAACAAGTTTGCACAATTCCTACAAGTACATATGATATGAACTATTAGGTGCACATTCTTATGTTTACCGTACTGAACAGCAACAGTTTTCTCCAACATGTTTTGTTCATTTTTGATCGTTGAAATAAATCGCTGATCGCATCATTTTTCGTACTACTCACAAGTGAGTAGTATCTCACAACACTAGTATCCTCTCCAGAGCACAGTATCATCGACCTTCAGCGTCAAATTTCAAAGTTGTTTCACAAGTGGCAGATCAGTCGGTTACCCATGTATCGACCGATCAAATGACTGGCCCGTTTGCTCAGCCTAGGCTCCCGAATTCGTATGCCAACGGCTTCACTCCTCATTGTCATTTTATACCTGTTTGCAGTTAATCTATTCCATAGAATTCTACATAGAACCATGAAAGCGATTCCCTCCATCATCGGTTCAAAACGTTGCACATCCAACGATCGATGTACCACACAACCCAAAAATCGCCATCCCCAAAGTAACATCAACCGGAGTTCGCGGATAGGCTTAAATTGTTATCTCATCCTTGGACAGGCAAAAGTAGTACCAGATTTGTGTATTCGAACGCCTTCATCATTATCATCAGCCCAGACCACAACACGGGAAACTTTCCTGATTCGGACGCAATAGTGCGTGCTGTGAACAAGCAAATCAAGCTGACAGTGTTGAGCTTTATCTGTTAACTAAGGCGGCTAACAGCTTGGCAATAAACCAAGGCGAAGGAAGCATCCTGTGTACAAAGAACCTGTTCGAAAAAGACTTAGTGCGGTTCGCGGTCTATTTCATCTCGATAGGTCAATGAGCAATTTATTGGAATATNCCCAAAAAATTGCATTGTCACATTTGTTATCACTTTGCAACAGGCAATGAATTCAGATCCACTGTGCAATTCAATGAGGCATCGAAAGCGGGAATTTGAATTAGGCTGAAATGAAATAATACTAAATGGTCAATCTTTTAGATAAAATAATCCGCGACCGGTCCAATAGGGGAATGCATTATGATGGTGAAACAATCAAGTTGTTCAGAATAGATCGGGTTCGAGTGGGTAGGAATAGCTACATCATCGCCAAAACCAGTGTTCCAATAAGTTTTTTGTTATCAAACATCTAAGTATTTTCTGCTCAGTCGATGACGTAACAGTTACAAGCTTACTGTCAATCCCTGTCCTAAATCGCATCGAAATGTCTTCAGCCATTCGGTGACGTAACTGGCTCTCTGTCCCGCCTATGGAGCTGGCCGAACCTCTTCTACAATTGAATTAGGAAATACAATTTGATTTGACCGAGGAGGGCAATGGTTCCTTCACCAATTTCGTTGGGACCTGGGTCGTGATGAAGACAATGACTGCCTCAACAGCACAATAACCGCGTTTGACGGCAGGGTTCAATCGTTTGCTGACTAGTTCATTCATATGTATGCTTACTTGAAAAATGTTTTCGTTTTTCGGTGGACAGTTATCGGGTTGTCTACCTCTGGTGTGGCTTTACAATGTTTGGTGCTGAATGCAACTGGATGTCCGTTTGCGCCTAGGTCACTTCAATCGTTTAATGGAGTCCTGTGTGCATATTCCACGCATTTGATGAAATGGCGTGCCAATGAAACCAATTTTGTATCGCATGTGAGCGAAGTTCGTGAAGTCCAGATATTGTCCAGAACAAGTGTTCTTTCGGAAGAGAGATATGTTACTTGATGGTTTCTGTGGTATCTGTGTTTCCTTCGGGCGCAAACAGTTCACAATTTAACCTTATACTAGGTTCTCCTGAGTTATAGTTCTCGTTTCCGTTCCAATTTTCTCCTGTTATTTACTTGAATCGTCTGGTGTGTTGTCAAGCTTAAACTTCGTTTGGTCCCGTAAGATATGCATCATCTTTTCTTTGTAGTGTGACTCATTCATCACTACTACACCGGAACCCTTATCGGGATGTAGCACTAGAATATTTCGATTAGCTTTCAATTATTTTAATCCCTTGAAGCGTGCATCGATTGATAAGAACTTCTGTTTTCCGCTTGTAATTCGGTATTGTTTCTCTAAATCAAATAGTTTTGCTTTAAAGCAGCCCAAATCATCCTCATTAGTCGATTTCACATTTGGTAACTCATTAAAACAGGATTCAAGCACTGTTTTGTATTCAATGTGGTTGCTCCTTTTTGACCGAATACAATGATTTAGACCAACTGATAAAGCAACAAGTTGCATTCGGTCCAATCGATATGACGATAAATTGCGAAAATATTTTTCAGGATTCTCAGGAAATGACGAGTCGATCGATTTGTGATTCAATGACTTGCCCAATCTCTTTTCATTTCATACATACATGCGTGTTTGACGATTTATATTGTGAAAGTTTGCCTTTGCATTAATTGATGTGGTACTTGCTCAATTCGGGTTCTTTTTTGCTAGCTGTGTTCGCACAATGTTTCATCCGGAGGACTGTTTAACCGATGAAAGTGACCACTTAAAAGAGGTAATGCACGCCGAACGGACATCCAGGTGCATTCAGCACCAAACATTGTAAAGCCACACCAGAGGTAGACAACCCGATAACTGTCCACCGAAAAACGAAAACATTTTTCAAGTAAGCATACATATGAATGAACTAGTCAGCAAACGATTGAACCCTGCCGTCAAACGCGGTTATTGTGCTGTTGAGGCAGTCATTGTCTTCATCACGACCCAGGTCCCAACGAAATTGGTGAAGGAACCATTGCCCTCCTCGGTCAAATCAAATTGTATTTCCTAATTCAATTGTAGAAGAGGTTCGGCCAGCTCCATAGGCGGGACAGAGAGCCAGTTACGTCACCGAATGGCTGAAGACATTTCGATGCGATTTAGGACAGGGATTGACAGTAAGCTTGTAACTGTTACGTCATCGACTGAGCAGAAAATACTTAGATGTTTGATAACAAAAAACTTATTGGAACACTGGTTTTGGCGATGATGTAGCTATTCCTACCCACTCGAACCCGATCTATCCTAAACAACGTGAATGGTTAATTATTTTCTCTTGGTGATTGAGGCATACCCTCTCACGTTTCTTTTGTTTGTTTGTCGTGTTTTTTTGTTATTATTAACGCTCTTGTCTCTGTCTCGCGCTTATTGTCTCATTGTCAAGAAAATTCACTTCTACTACACTATGCACATGTACAGATGCAGCGTAATGATCACAGAATGCGAACCTAGATTTCTGCCTTCCCTATTCAGATTTTTGACGGGAAACGAATGTTTATTTACGGGATCAGCTTCATCGCGGTTTCCCTTCGGTCGTTTCAATTTATTCATTGATTTTGATTTTTTACGTATATCGCACCGGAAGTTATGTATTCCATTATTTTAACAATAACCACCAACCCCGACCACAACCACCGCCAACAGCACAACTACAACCGACACCACCACCGTCACCATCATCAACGTCAACATCACCTCCACCGAACATCCAAGATATATACGTATGTTCAGACAGCAAAGTTAATTCACCTTAACAATGGGCGTTACGTTGATTGCACAAGCTCCATGCTGGTTACATTCGTTGTCCTATAATCTCCGGGCCATTGGAATCGGTGTTTGAAACTATGGGTCTGTGTGGATTTTCTGCACCATCGAGACCCGATACGAAATTCGCAAACGCATTCAAAACCTACTCGTTCTCTAGTGAACTAGTACTCATCGTGTCGACCTGGCATTGACACCAGAACGCACGCACGCACGCACGCACGCACGCACGCACNCACACACAATACAGTTGCTTTGATCACGTTAAATCAACCAATTCATCCGGGATTGTAACGCCAAACAATATTCCAAATAGACGTGTACAACAGCGCACGTATCTATTCTTATGCTTGGCTGACATATGCCCTTGACCGTAACGAGGTCTACGCAATATTGGTAGATACATATATAAAACAAGCTCTGTACGTCGATACTCGATGAAGGTACCACCAGAAAGTAACCCGGTGAGTCGTTTTAGCAAAACACAATCAAATTACACAGAGGCATAACAGTATCGTAATTTGTTTTTGTTTTTCGGTTAAACCAATGTTTACGCACATTCAATTTCTTGTAAAAACCTGGTTTCATTTGATTCCTCTTGATCTATTCATTATATCATTTCTTTACTTAAAACTGTTAAATTAATAAATTAGGGTGTTTACACAACGTTTTTGAAACACTTCACCGGACGAAAATTGTTTTGTTTTAATTAGACAAATCCTTTCTGTGCTTACTTTGTCCCCGTCCCCTCCCTCACCCCAATCTTACACACACAGACAAACGACATGTTCCGCACCAAAGGAATACGGGATAAGAAACTGCTGCCAATTTTCGGCACATTGATTATTGGCACAGTGTTGATATTCAGCTGGAATGGAGGACACCAGGCCAAACCAAACCAAATCTCCCTAGAAGCGTTCCTAGTGAAGCCGAATATGTCAGATAATGCTTGGCACGTATTGCCCAATCTGCGAGAACTCCAATGGCCCATTGCTCCGTGCGCACCAGATCCGACCAGTGTGCCACCGTTCAAAATGAACCGATCACCCAGACCGTTTTCGAACATNATTGCTCCGTGCGCACCAGATCCGACCGGTCGAAAGTTCCCGAACGGAACTGTCTATCCGTTACCCAAAGCATTTGAACCGTTAATGAGTTGCGGTCAACGAGCTTTGTCAAAACGTATGCTCAAACGATTCTCTGATCTGATGTTCGAAAACGGTCTGGGTGATCGGTTCATTTTGAACGGTGGCACACTGGTCGGATCGTTCCAACATCATGATTTTGTGCCTTGGGATGATGATGTGGACGTGATGATTGATATCACGGTGCGTGATAAAGTACGTGAACGTTTGGTCACATTGGGCCCGGAATACACATTCGTCGCACGTCCTTCCCATGACAAAATTTTCACACCACTTATAGACGAGAAAGAGAACGAATTAGATGTGGAACGTAGTCGACACTCGTCCCGATATTCGTGGGGTTGGCCCTATATTGATATTGGGTATTTCGAATCGAATTCCACACACGTATGGGACTTGACCAACAGAAATAATCCGCGTCGAATCATATCCAAATTGATTCTATTCCCGCTCATGTTTCGTCCACTCGGTCTGGACTGGTATCCGACCCCGTACGACACACTGGGCTACATTCGACAAGTGTACGGACGAGGAGGTGGTTGTGCCATATTCGGCTATTCACACGTCCTAGAAGGTCGTGGTCCATCCGGTCGTATGCCCTGTTGGAGCCTGGGTAAACGATACGCGTTTGTTGAGCACAGACTGGTTCGTCCGGATCAGTATAAACTGGTGGATTCTGAGGGCACAATTGCATTCACAGTTGGCAAAGAAACTCTGTTCTATCGCACCCGTTACGGTCCACTGGTTGTGCACACAATTCACCTACCCACTTTGTTTGATCATACCGATGTGAATATGTATTCGTTTGCGGATGAAGATTTGTGAAGTCGAAACTGATCATTGGACTCTTCTCACTGTGTATATTGAATTTATGATCAGTCACGTGATCTTGCCCCTATCGGACGGAGATTGTACTGATTGCGGACCTCGGGTTTAGATTGATATTCCATTTTTTCATTGAATCAATCAGTCCACCTCAGAGATTTCCTGTTTATAATCAGATGATAATGTATACATTGACAAATTCCTAATTTCCCTTAAATCTCTGCTATCCCGGTCAATATAGTGATGCTCATCGGTGAGAATTTAGCTCTGCCTCATACGTTTACTGATTGGATATTCAATCGATCTCGTCAGTACTCAATCAGCTCAGATCTGGTCTATGTGAAATCGCATCCATCGCGTGTTCCGAAACCACACAACCCAGCAGATGCTGTATCATTTTTTGTCTCCTCAGTTCTGTTCCACATTTCAGTTTATTGCATTTCTTTCAATTTGCAGCCAATTTTCTCGTTCCTATATGTTTGGGTCAACAGAAAGTTTGGCTATCTGGGTTTTTTGCGCTCGTTTAAACACAGAAGGACAATTTCACATTCACGAAGGCATTCAAAACAGCCGAAAACGGCTATGGGATTCGGGTGACACAGGGAATAGATCGTGCGTATCCGAGAGAGATTTGATCACTATCCAATGTGAACATGCCAGACGGTCGGTTTGAGTAGCTGTTAAGCAACTGCCTCGTACAAGCTGCCCACGGTCTGTGACTTTTCTGGGAAATTTCATCTAATTTTCTGAACAACATTCCCGCTTACTACAAACAAACTTTTGTCTGCAGATATTGTGGAATGACCGAGATCAGTCATAGTCCTGTCCTGCCTAAGCAACATACATCGATTGCTCATGGCTCACTCATTCGCAGACGAGGAGAATGTTTTGATTCAGTCCAGCTTCATTCTCTCTCGTAAATGAGACCACACACAAATGGTGTGTCAGCAGTTGAATTACTTTCCGTTCGAACTGTGGAACTTACCCCACCGAGTCCTTCGAATGCTGGTTTTCATCAATAATCACATACGTCACACACACACACACACACACACACACATATATATATATATATATGCATATAATTAATGTTCGTGCCTTGGTATTGCAGCATAATGAAAGAACAATTCACCTTTTTTTGTTTTCTATGCATGCTCAATATGCTCTCACACTTGTTCAAGTACCACTGAGTTGTCGACTACTCACCTCCTGTATCATTCTCCATTCACGAGCTCCCGTTTTGTGACTGTCTTACCGTTCAGGGCCTAATGCGATATCAGTGTTTTCCCGCGTATTGTTTGAGCTCAAGAATAGCTTGAACCCATTGGTTACACGAATGAAATGATGTGAAGAAAGGGGGGAGAGATGGTTGTTTCTATTGCACATCTGGATTAAAGAAAACCCAGAAACAAAAGAAACGGAACTCTCTGTGTTCCATATTAATTGGCACTATGTTGAGCACTGAGATACTTCCATATAAGCCTACAAAGTGACTAAGCACACTAAATGCGATTGTAAAATGAGGAGATAAAGAGATATATATATAGAGAGAAACAGTCCACAGATCAATCGTCCCAGCAGATCTCGTAGATGTATGTCTATCAGGAGGCAATGCTACGCGAGTTTGAATCCTTCAAACACTAAGGTGATCTCATGCGACATGTTTATTTGTTCCAAGAGCTGTGAATATCGATCGTGCGCAAATGTCAAGTCATGTGAGAATCTATGGTTAATCTGTATAAATCGCTTCGCACTCAATTTCGATTAGTAACGACACATTTTAATCACATATAAGTCATAATCAATGAAGAACAACACATTGTGCCCCAAAAAGACTCGGTTTCAGTTAGTTATTCGTAACCGTGCCAATGCATAACATTACACATGATCATCATCTCAGGGACAATGAGAGGACGATAAACAACGGTCTTAGTTTGTGATAACCGACAAAGTGTACTGGACATCTGTTTCGTCCTGTTTAGGACTCATCAGCAGTGCGCGTACTTTTGTATCCCTCTCAGGAATCGAACCGCGATCAGTCGGGTCGGGACTTTAAACCCTTGCCTCTGATNCGGTCATCACCTTTTGCAAAACTGCCCGGTGCATGTTAACAATCGAATCCACGGTTGCTACTCTAAAATAAAACAGTTTTAGTTGTTCATATTTGGCTCAGAAATTGAGTGTCTGTAAGAAGTTTAAGTGGTTGTACACGTGTTTGGAGTGTGGTGGGGGGGGGACGGATTGCCCCCGAGAAGACCAAGTGTTGGCACAACTCAATTCAGGGCACAGAAGGGGTGGGGGGAAGGTGAATTCCATTCCTGACGGCCTTTGCCGCGGTTAGGATGAGAAACTTCATCAATGCGACGCCTAAGTGTTTTTAACTATTTCCATCGTCTTGTCGTTTGCAGTATGCTGTCGATTGTTTTGTTCACCCCCCTATCTTGCTCCTTTGTGTGTTCTTTCCGTTTGCAATGTTTTCTCGTGAAAGCTGCTCAAAATTCACTCTCCTGTGCATGTCGCGGATTTTCACTCGACCTGTCTTGACTTACTTGACTTTTGACACTGTGATCAATTTCACGCACGCGTGCACGTTCCCAGCCAAATCCGAATCATTTCTGTCATCCGAGCCTGTTGACCACGCTGCGTCGTTGTTGATCGTTCTCAATGCCTTCTGTGAGATCATTCGAACCCTGGTTAGTTGTTGATTGTGTGTATAACCCATGAAGTAAATCAGTGCTCAGATGCGCAGGATGAAAACAGTTCACGTGAGCAAATGATTCCCATAGACAATTTAGAAAACGGTGTTCGCGAAAACGTTTCCGTTCGATGCATCATTATATGAGACGGTTTAATATACATGTGAGGCGATTATACTACTTATATGTGATTGAGTGATCACAGCTCAGCTCATAACGATGACAGAGGCGAGCATGTGGAACCAGCGAATGCGATAATGGTTAGCGGTAATCCGTGCTGGTAGAATCGTGGAGCGGGTGAGAGGACAGTACCGAAAAATCACCCAACACAAATGCATTAGAGGGAAGGAAACTAGGCTGAGGCTCATCGAGAAATACTTGCCCTCTGATGAAATTGAGCACAACAACGCGAATTGAAAACGAGGCAGAATTGCCTCATCCTATGCTCGCCTAATTTTGAGCCACTCGACCATGGGTTGCATGCACCTCGCCGAAATGCAATGATTTCTTTGTGGCGATCCGCTGACGGTCAGCCCAAGCGAGGACAACAAACATCCTCGGACTTCAATTTCACTAACCGATGACATATCAGAAACTCTGACTGTTCTTTACCAACGGCCGTTCAACAAGGCGGTAATTCCACCAATTGCTGCCTTGTTATCCTTCCCAAAATGCTGTTGTAACAGATTTTTTGACGGAGTCTCCGAAGAAGCACGAGATTTTATCTGCTGCTTAGCACGGATTTTGGCGCAAACGTTTGTGCACCACAAATCTACTCCTTGCACGAAACAAGTGGACAAAATCCGTCTATGCAGGCGAGTCACTGGACACAGTTGATGAAATCTAATAAGAGCGAAACTCGAGTCTACTGCTTCCAAGTGTATGGAGGAATGTACGAGCCGAGGAATGTGCGTGAAGGTGAGGTCTGAAGCATGATCAATTCCAATTAATTAATCAATATCAAATATCCCCCAGTTTTATTAATAAGTAATTGAGTTAAATGCCAACAGCTTGTTTGGAATTTTCCAAGGAATTTGATCGATTAAACGACCGAATTCTCCTGTGAAAACTCTATCATAATGGGGCTTTACCCATCTCAGTACCGGCGAGTTTGGGGGAGACCTAATCGTGACAGACCACATATTGCATCAACCCAACCAAATGTACCATTCCGTGTTGATTGGATGATCTTAAAATAGTCATCATCTCAGTGGACATCCAATTTAGTTAAGGACTCAGAACAGTCACCTTGATTGCCGGCATCACTCATTTGCAGTCAGAGTGTGCGATGTGGATGGAATACTGTTCCATTCCCCATGTTGTGTGCAATCTGACAGTTGAACTATTCCTATCGCAAATTGATAAAGCTTTGGAATACTTAACACCGTAAATCTGGTCTAACCATTTTTGTCGAGCGATTTGTCCGGAGTATGATGATAGATGCCCACCTCAGTCGTTTACGGCAACAGATGAGAGCTGTGCAAGTGATGAAGATTAATGACATTTAGCACGACACTCTACCACGTTTCACATGCAATCTTCTATCCATACAAATCGGTAAATTATAATGTCCCTAAAATCAGCTCAAAAAGAAACGCAACCCGTAAAATACCTTGTGGGAACAGCAGCTATAAATCAACACAAATCAATAAACAGAAAAAATGATATTGATGTATTAGTAAATAACTGTTTATCTGCTCTGCCGTTACGATGGGGTTAGCCCAATCTAGTTAAACTGTTCACATCAGTCGTGATTCCGTGGGACACGTTTGATAGTTATCTTTTGAAATCATCTTATTTGTTTGACCTCATTCACAATTAAAAAAATTATTGATTGCTAAATTGTTACCTGAATTAATGCTTTCATGCGGGCATCGATTCATCTCGATTTAACATAGTTCGTACTAACAGAGCGAATTGCACAATGTGAATTCAATTGAAGTGTGCGCGCGCGCGAGAGAGAGAGATTGGAACGGGAAGATCGATAGACAGACTACTTCGAACTGTCAGTATTGAGTTGCATTTAGATTCTACTTAGAAACAAAATTTGAAATTCCAGAGAAACCGAGAGACATGTTCAGATACGCACACATATTTGCCACTTTTTGCCGAATTCATATATTAAGAAGTTCTGTTACAATTTTGCAAGAAAGCAGAGGACCGATCTGAATAACAGTTGTGCTACGCCTTCAGTATGGGTACCAGGAAACAGGACTCCCTGTTCCGCTCAGCAATACCAAATCGAGAGAGAAACTAACAAGATAAGTTGCAAAATCTCAGTAGTTAGGGCAGGAAAATCGGGATTCAAGGTTTTGACTTGAACAGCAGAAGCCTGATGACCAAATCTGTGGTTACTGATTAATCTGAATAATATTTCAGCTACGTTTAGTTCCGTTGTGCGGAGCAACTCGTGTTGTATTTGTAATATGGAAAACGTTTCGCAGTGACTGTTTTAATTCTAGTTCGCTTCAGTCTTCAGTCTTCAAGATTGAGAGCATAGGGCAGGGTGCCAGTGTAATCCCCATCATCACTGGATCGAAGGTCCGATCACAAGTGTTCGTTCCTCCATAACCCCTTCAGGTGCTCATCTAGACGCCGTTTGAAAGCAGCGTCTGTCTTCTCTTCCACCACAATCGCTAGAAGGGAATTCCAGAGTGTCTGACCTATGCGAGAGTCGGTAGACTAACAGAAGACCAACTGACTGAAGTTTTCGCAACGTGAAAGAGTGCCCCCGCGTGCGTACTGTTGCAGCTCCGGTCCCATATCACCTCTCAGGATTTTCCTCAGACAGATGAGATCTCCCCTGAGGCGCCAGTACGCAACTGGGAACAGACCAGCAACTTGTAGACGACCTTCATAGCTGGTCCCGCGTAGTCCAACAATGAGTCTAGTGGCAGCACGTTGTATACGCTTCAACTTATCCAGTTCACCGACCATGCAGGGGTATGTTGCCTCACCACCACATTCAAATCTTTGTCTGATATGGGAAGCGTACAGCAGCCCAAAAGCGTCCATCGTGAGCTGGTTTAAAGACCGCCGAATAGGCCCCAGAAGGCTACATGCGCTAGCTCAGACCCGATCGGTGTTTTCTTGGGTCTTTAGTGATGATGTAACCATAACATCCAGGTCTCGTTCGCACGACGTTCTGCACGATGTGGTTCCCTGGAAATTGTAGACTACCTCTGAGTCAGCACGCCCCAAATGCAGGTAAGCACACTTTGCTGTGTTGACTGGAAAAGCCCAGGTGTCCGCCCACTGAGCCAGGTTGTTCAAATCCGCTTTAAGAGAACTTCGATCATTCGGATCCTTGATTATATGCCAGATTTTGATGTCACCCGAATACATGAGGGATGGACTGAACGGTTGACCCGTCAGGTAGTTCACATATACCACAAAGAGCAGTGGACCAAGAACCAAACCTTAGGGGACCCCACTGGGAGCGGAATACCATGCAGAGAGTGATTTGCCAACACCAACACAGAATTTCCGGTCGATCAGGAAGTTTCGCAGCCAATTTGCCTGCAATAGTTTTGTGTCAATTATACAAATAACGAGTCTGAATATCGATGTTATAAGCTATGTTGAAATTATAGAGTACAGAACACTCGGTGGGATTCGAACCCACGCGCTTTTGTGCAGCACACGGTTAGACAGCTGAGCTGGGTACTATCACATATAAACGTCAAAGGTCGAATTTCGAAGTTACTTACAAGCACGTGCTTCTCTTGTCTCGCATAGAATATTTACACCGTGGAACCTTTGTCGACGAAAATAATGATGAAGTTTCGCATAAAGTTTCGGATAGAAGACAACAAACAATGTAGTCTTCCACAAGTTTTTCATTTTTTTTAGTAATGAATACAAATATGAAATGCGCTATGATTTCCTCAAGTCTGCGCTTGAGAAATTCACTAGTTGGTGCACAAACGACGTGCATTAGAAGAATCTTCCAAGTACTGCACAGCCCGACTGTAAAAGCCTGACGCTCACAGCCCGGCCGATAATTTGGAATCAATAACTTAAACCGTCCCTGTTCCGTAAGATGTACATCGTTCGATAACATGATCAGCGGTCAACATGGATGGTATGGGTTCTGTAGTATTTGTTATGTGAAAATCAAGTCTCTCACAATTCCGCGGTACTACACAGAATATAATCCCTATGATCATGATCTCTCTCATAGGTAAAGCAGTTTAATCCCTTAACCATTTTGAGGGTGATAATTTGACTACATTACCAAAGGGCCACCACCGGTAGCAAACGTGGGACGAACACTAAATCATTTCAATCAAAAACACGTCTAAGCTGCCTTAAGTGTTTCGTGAAGTGATAACCAGCCTTCGGGTTTCGTTACTGCAATCCAGTTTCTGGTGTTGTCTACAAACAGTATTCTTTTTGGCCGAAATACATTTGGTAGATTGTCTATAAATGTGGGGTTTAGTGGGGAACTAAGTGCGTCATACCGTGGGTAACGTTGATGGGACCGGATAGGGAATCAGAGATACAAATTGATATTTTCCTTTGTCATAAGAATGCTCTAAATCGCTCAAGCGTGAAACTTCATATGCCGCGATCTACTGGTTTACCCGATCAGCTGCTTTAGATTAGTCCAGATAAATTAAATCTACCGCATCCTCTTCATCGAATGTGCTGATTCATTCATATCGAACAGGAAGCAAGTTGGTGGAACAGGCTCACTTTCGCCTGAATCCCAATTGAGCTAGTGAAGGAATGTTGCATCTTCCTAAGTGTTCCAGTGGGTAATTTGCCACAAGTGACTCCATGACTTTCAATGGTAGTAGGGTCACAGGTCGGTAGTTAGACAGGTCGCTACGACAACCACGTTTGTACATACGTAAAATAACTCCTTTTTCCATGCTTATTGAAGTGTTATTTGATTGAAACTTGGTTGGAACAGAAAGGCTAGTGTTTCGGATATGTAATTTGCCAAAAAGATTTCAGACGTGTATTGTTTGTGCCTGGGGTTGCACCTTATTGCAAAGCCATTAGTTTTGCTTTGAAGTTTTCTGCTCGGCGAAGGATATGAAAGATGATGCAATCGGCGGGGCAGATGTGAACCCTCAACATACGGTGCTGTGGGAACTGTAGAATACTAATTTTTCAGCATTTCAGCTGCTTCCGTTGGAGTTGCTACAAATCTCCCAGTGCCAGTATACCAAACCTGACTCTTCTAATTGAGTTACAGTGCTTATAGAACAACTTAGGGTTAGAGATGAATCTCTGTGCTTTGAGCACTTTGTGCATCAGCTTATCTTCACGAATCAATCCGATCCAGCGTTTCCTCGGCATACATTAATTATTCCAAGTGACCATTACCGGAAGAAATCTATAATCTCGCCAGAATAAATCCCTCAGAAATAGCCATATCCTAATGTGACTTCGAATAGGTGAATTTTGAATGCTGAATTTGGCGATTAGTCAATAATGGTTTGTTCGTAAGACTGCCGAAAAATTTCTCCCAGCAGCCCAAAAAGGATTGGGTTCATTCTTTTCCAGTGAGTAGAGAGCGTCAAGTTTTGCAATCGTGTGTAATCTACGGATCTGAGGAACTTTCGTGAATAGAATAATAGTTGAATGTAACTACTGCCTGATCGCTGCGTCCTAAGGAAGTGTGGAGCGGGGGGGGGGGGGGAGTAAGTCGATCGATTCAACTATTAATTCTTCGTTGATCAACACCAAATCCAGCGTTGATGGTGACTGTAGGTTCTCAAACCTGGTGGCCTACTTACCATGGTTGCACAGTGAACGTGAGTCAACGATCTGTTTGAACTGATGCTCGAATAATTAAGATAGAGGCATTTTAAATCATTCATTAGGAGAACATTTTTGCGTAATAATGTGTGGTAGAGTTTGCAAAAGAGCTTCGTTGGCTGTCTATGGGGGTGATGGGAGACGATGAACGCACTGAAGGCTGTAGCGAACATAAAATGAAACGACCGTCAAGTGTCGGACGATCGTTCTGCATTAGTGTAGCTTAGTTTCGGTATCGTCTCAGGTAGAAATCTCATGGGTAAAGGAGTGGTATCTTTGTCGGCTCACAGTCGATCTTGATGGGGCTGCTCTGGTACTTTGGTTTACCGTTGGACATTTACTTAAAATATCTTCCAACTGAGGATTAGTTTTGGGATCCAGGCAGGATCTATCAGCGACCAGAGGCGCAGTTCTGGCGGAACTCGTTTCTTCTTCTCCTGTCCTGACTGCAAAATCGATAATGATCAATTAATTAAGTTCCATTATTTTGAACCGCTTTCATGTTAGTTTGCTGGACAAGGAAGCCCGGTGATTGACATGGTAAGAACATCGTGACATGCGATATGTGTAATGCAAAAAGCCACAAACTACGCATAGAATATTCACCCTTTAATCCATAGTCGAATATATTATTTAGCGCTAATACACCAGTCTGTCTATCCGTCACCCAACAGAGAAAGAGAGAGAGAGAAATTCAGCAATCCTTATTTCTGTCACAGACACCAAAGTTGAGGCTGGCCCTGCTCGGTGAGTACCGTAATTCACGATGGGGGAACAGATTGTTGGGACCAAATGAATTACTGTCGGATTGACTGATTGCAAAAACAAGGGATTGTGTTCAGGCTACGTTGGCATAGAATTACCATACGATCGACAATAAGAATGCTTCCTGACTATCAGGTCACAGCTAATTGTGATTCATCAAGCATTTGTGTGCGTGTGTCTGTGCATGTACTCCTGTGTGTGTGTGCTCTCACACGATCCCACTTCTGGCATGTCAGACTCCAATTCCCTTTTTGCTGCGCTTCTGACATGACCTCCACGGGGTCAACGATTGACGACTAACCACAACATTGAAATACTCAATGAACTGAAAACCAATTTTGTTGCTTTCACGTTCGGAATTGGAACAAAAATGTGTGAACCACTTGAGTTTTTTTCTATCGGAATTCAGTAAAGCCCACCCGCAGACGATCTACAACAGTCACACACGCACACACACTAAGCAAAACAAATCCTCTCACCGTGATGGTAAACAATCACAGGTTCAGTAGCAGAAGAGTTTCAGAATGTTTGTCTCACGTCTCTTTAAAAGCTGCGTGTTAGCTAATCGGGAAAAGGTATATCGGAGCATAACACAAACTTGAACCTCAGCGGACGAAAAAGGCATTTACTGAAAAATTGTTCAAAACTATGGAAAACATAAGAAAGTGATTGTAGAAAGACTTACTTTTTTTATTTTCTGTGAAAATATACCATTCTGGCAGGCTAAGAACTGTGAGCGTTCACGCTCGTTCGTTTGGGATAGTAGTAGTGTGACACAAAATCTCACTGGCGATTCGGTGACGTGACTACATCGGTCTTCACTCCCCTTTTATGTCTATTTACAGTAAGCCAGGAGAGCTAAAGTACTTCAATCAACCGATTCTACACCCATAGGTCGAAATCAAGCGCACAGAGTGCACTAGCCTTCATTTTGGATAAATTTCCTATTCAGCCTACCTTGAATCAATTCCAAAGCATTCTATCCTCTGACCATTGTTACCACAAAAACCAAGAATCGAATCAGTATTCGTACTGCTACGAGAAAGCCACTTCTGATGGTGTAATCTTTTTTTACCGCGTTTGAACAAATACCTATCAATGTGATCTATTTAAGTCGCAGCATCTTCTACTTGAGTTTAAGCTCCATTACCAAAGTAGTTCACTAGCGTTTGCTGCGGGCCCCAAAAGACAGCTAAGACAGCTAAAACAGTTTTCTCTAATGGTTCCATATAACGAAAGTTACAGATATGAGTCTAGTCCCCGTCTCGTGAATTATTCTCTTCTAATAAAAAATAATCCCGAAAAGGCAATCACACAACAAATAATCCCTTTTGTGAATGTTTTCAATCGAGTCATATACCTGGAGGCTAGAACTGAGATGATTGAGGACCGATACTAGCAGCAAGCTAGCACAGATAGGTCGGGCTACATTAGGTATATTTAAAAGGAGAAACGATTTGACCAGCTTCTCGGTGGCGGAGTGCGTATCATGCTTGCGTTCTGCCCGTAGGTTTGTGTGATGATTGTGGTATTAAAAGTAGTAGTAGGCACGGAATTCGGAACATGAACCTTGCAATAGGAATGACAAAACACGAATTAGGGATCAAGCTATCACGGACTGGATTGCGGGAGCACTGGACCGCAATGGCACGAGCTTGCAATTTTCCACGTGAACGAGACGCGAGGAAAAGGTCACAAGACTGGGAACTTGTAGTTCGTTTATTAAAAGAAATGAAGGCGATTAAATAACATGTACAAAAGAAGGTCATTGGTTATCCAGGTTTCTACCGATCATATTGCACTATTGCCTGCATTTGTCTGCTTGTCTGCACTGTCTTGGATTGGCTGGCACGATCCACCAATGACGTCTAGCCAGAAGCTGTGACGCGTACGCACGTCATTGACGTCATCTTTCAAATTCGACTGATTGCAGGTGTTCAGAAACTGTAACGCGCCACTCCAGGATAGGTATCATCACGTAGACATGGATCACCACAGTTTGCGATTCCCATTTAGTGTGATAGGTTCGCGCACAGTGTTGATGAGACCCAACCAGGTCGAAACAGCAGTCCATTGCTTTCCAGCTTTTAGGCTGGCGTCTTAATTCACACGACGAATTCATCAAATAAACAATCTGTTTTTCATGCCTACTTATAATGCAAAATATATCTAATGAGGAGCGCTGCTGATAACGCTTGAAAACATTAAAGTTCATCGCATCCTTAAATTAAGGCAGTTGAGAGAAAATTCCAAGTGTTCACCAAACACCAGCTCTGTTCTCTTCTACGCAAACGTACCTTGCAAGGTAGCACCTAGCCAAATTTATAAACTCCAAAATGTTCCCACCATTCATACAACTACTACCCATGTTTTGTCTCAAATAGCGGTTCCCAAGAAGTCCCCTTTGATTTCTGTTCGTCCCGTTTGAGGCGCAGCAAAGCTGTTTGTCTCGGTGTGTCATGATTATGAAGTACTGACAACAAATTAGCGTAAATTAGATTGATTGGCAAGGCTTACCATTCAGTTTTCTAATACACAATAAATCAAAGTCCGTTTTTATCAGAGGCTCTGGATATGAGAAGTGTAAGCAAGAAGAAAGTCCACATCGAATCTTGCTAGGACCACAGTGTGGAAAACTTCCTATGTCCCGTGCTTACTACTTATGAAGTTTGCCAGTATAACGCAAGGCAAGATCCAAGTATCAGTGCATATTTTACGCCTCTATATTGACATACTCCATATACAGGTATTGACCGATCTCGTACAACAGCCTGATTTCCATTGCATAGTTTCCGCTCAATGCTTCATTTTTCCAGCCTCATTCACGGGATTGAACATGATATTGCCTCACATCAGAAGCAACATATCTGATATAATACTCACTTATATAACTGCTTCTATTAGCCAATTACCATTAAAATGCACGATTTTGTGATTTCGACGATAGTTGTTTGTGCATCAGTTGTAAACTAATAAAGTCAAAGTAGAAAACGTAACTAGAATTTATTTATTAAAATGACTCATATACTTCATACAGTTATTGTACTTTCATCTGGTCCATGTTCAATTTGTTCTTCATCATTCTTAATCACTGCAGGCAGTTGCTTTAGCATGACGTTCACCAAGTTGAATGTCAAACAGAATTTGCAAGTTTCCTGTAATTCACAGCACACCTTTACCACCGGTGACCAGTGGCAAGGTAGCTAACTTATCCCTGCTTCTGATACAGGGAAAAGTTTTCTATTAAACTAAAATCACAGCTGCTGCTCGTTAATTTAACGAATTTGACATTAAACTTGACGCCTCTTGAAACCGTATAAATGTTAAAAAAATATTATTTACTTAGGTCCAACCGTTTTCTTCCACCAACCTCAAGCGAGCTGATATGCCAACCTTCCTCTGTGAAAAATATGACTTCCACGAATGCATTTGGGGAATGACAGTTATCAAAAACCTGCCTTATCAGTGCAAGAAATTTTGCTATGTCCATATTCGCGTATGCAGGAGACAAACAACAGTGCACTCAATACTCATATCCCTTCCAACTCGTTAGGCGGTGTAGATATTTAAATCTTTTGACAGTTAAAATGAAATTCATTAGAAAAATGGCTCAGTAGATCAGCTTTCTCAATATGCTGAATTATTCGTTGGCCACCAGTGAGATAAACCCATTGCCAAATGGGTGGGCGACGTGATTTGAATTTGTGGGTAAAATCAATACGTTCTCTGCTTTGTTGGGCGTTCCATGATGGCTTCATATCACGTGGCCTCAGCTGCACTTTAAATTGAGCTCTCATTTTCCAAACGAGGAAAAAGCGGCTAATCAGCCTGAACTATGCTCCAGATTGGTTTCATGCAACTCTTCTCTGCATTGATCAAGTAGAATCATCGTCTTGTTTTGGTATGATCGGTTTTTCCCCCTCTCTATTTATGTTTTGATGGGAAAATTTCATTGAATTTGCAACAAATTATGCTCGCATCAAAGCACTTCCACAAGACACCAACTGAGTCATCAGATTTATGCACCTCTCGATTAAGTTGCCTCTAGGCTTCAATTATATGCCGAAACCTTTTGAATGGTTCTACCTCTTTGGGTTTTGTAACACTACAAGTGTAATGTGTCGTAATCAAGTAGTCCATTGCTGTGAAACACGACCCTGGACGTGTAGATAAATCCACAAGAGCCGTGCAATGGAATTCGGTTACGCAGGGTAATGGCAATCACAGTAACTTCGACGCGCGTCTATTTCACAAAGGCAATCACCGGGATCACACAGGATTCATAGTCAATCGGAATTATTCCAAGGAAGAACGTGGTCACAACACGAGCTGACGATTATATTAGGATAGTCCGTAGGCACGGGACTTGCCCACAGGGAACAACACGGGTGGACAAGACATCAGGGAATGCC
>UZAN01042432.1:23565-48394 GCA_900618425.1 Echinostoma caproni
ACTGCTTTCATCAGACAGTACTAACATTTGGATGAGCGGGGAAGTAGAGAACAGAAGACAAACACACACATACCTTTAAGTGTGGATAAATCCATGGGGAGAGTGAAGCGAATACGACTTTCCAAGGCGATTCTGTTGCGTAATGTGGATTCACTCAGAGTTGTTTGAAGAAACTGTTGAAATTGAACGAGGAATCAATGTCATAGTGTTACAGTGTCAACTTCTGAAAGTTTACCCACACAATAGTAGAAAATCAAGATATTGCCCAAATAATGATTTATACGATGTCATTCGAAACTAAGTTTCGTCATCTATGTTATTCTTCAACTCGGCTCCGTCTGGTCTTGGATGGAAATTATTTCATGCATATATGCGTACATATATATATATACCGGCTTGAACACCGGCTTGTGGNACAACAATAATAACAACAGCAATAACAGGAGGGGGGTTGCGATACCGAACACTGTAAGAAAGACGAACCTACTAAAGTGGAAAGATACCAATAAATAGGATAACAATTATTTTGTGAGATTCACCATCACTTTTTTGAAACCTTTTGTGTTTTTTGTTGTTTTTACGCGGCACTGGATTTCGACAGGCAGACCGTACAGCATTCATGCCACTGAATTCTATTCTAGGCCATATCTATCAGCCTCTCTAACCAACGACGATCCTTATCCCTTGGGCCCCAACCTGGAAGGCGGGTGCACCAAACAAAGCCAGAACTGAAACCAGCTTCTTCATATCTCTACGCCATGTCATGGTCTGACCACCGGGGCTCTTCTTCCAGCCTTGCCCGGCTCGTGCGAAGAGAGCACGGCAAGGTAGTCGATGGGCAGGCATGCGCAATACGTGATCAATCAATCGAAGGTGATGTAGAACGATTACTTCTGTTAGGGAACGACTATCGACACCTTACACACAACGACGAACCTCGTCATTGCTCCCACGACGTTCCCCCCAGACACGATCAATGTTTCGGAGACATCGGTGGTCGAATATAGAAAGTCGATTAACAGCCTTGACGCCGAGGGGCTAGGTCTTGCAACTGTAAATCAGAACTCTACGAACTGCGACGACGTAAACCCTTCCCTCAAGGGGTAGTTGGATGTAATGACGGCGCCGCAGGTGTCGCAGGTTGGTGTAATCTGCTCTATCTTTTGCTGTTCGTGATGTGTTCTCTCCCTCAACACCACCATCAGCTGCGATCAAGCTCCCGAGGAACCTAAAGCTCTCCACTAGTTCCAGGTGATCACCACAGAGGACGAGTGCAGGCACAGCTTCCTGCCAGTCTCGAACAAACACTTAAAATTTGGACGGTGCAAAGCACATACCATACTTGGACACTTCGATGGCCAAGCGATTCAAAGCGTGTTGGACTCCCTGTGGGTTGTCACCCAACAAGGCGATGTCATCGGCATACTCTAAGTAAGAGACTCTGTTTCTTAGGAGGAGTTCGACTCTACCGTTTGCTATACCGGACAAAGTGTCCTGTAGAACATCCTCTGTGAGCAAAATCTGCTAATGGCAATGCTCCCACGCAGTTCGAACCGGTTTGAACCGGTTCGCAATCCAGGTAGGTAATTCGCCATGGAATGTACCGATAATGTACCGGTTCAAGACAAGCAGGAACATGTACCTGCACTGCACCACAATGCTGAACAGCTTCAGGTTTTCGTTCCCTTTTTTCACCTGAGAAATTATGTCTTAGCTACCAATAGTACTGAGGCCAAAACCGTTCTTTGGATAACAAAGTTCGGGTGAACTGAACCCTTTGTGACGTCATCACGGTATTACCCGGGTATCTCAAAAGTTACGTGTCATAGTTTGCACACTGCTATTTCACGGCTACTACTCCTGGTCAGTCCAAACAAAGGATATTTACTGGATGTGCGTTATCGACTATCAATGCATTCAGAATATCATCATAAACGTGTGTGTGTGGGTTGGTAACATCGTATCTCCAACCGATCAGAAATAACCCAGATCCCCGTCTCACATCACTGTGTATGCTTAAATGGTTCTGTCATATTTGAGAAATGCCAGTCGAACGCATTCATTTTGCAGTTTCGGGTCCTGGTTGAGTGTGAACAAATGCGTGCAAAACGATTCATAAAGTGGTAAACAGAAACTAACTAATGATTTCTCTTTTCCTTGCAGCTCCGGATTGGTGGGTCAAAAAGTAGTGGAGTTGGATCACAGTTTCCGATGTCAGCCTCTCCCAGACGTATCCTGGCAACAGCATAGACATTCACCATCTGTCTTTGCGCCCTGTCTGAGTACTAAAAAGCGTTTTGTACAAGCACTCAAGCACTTACTTGACCGGATGGATAAACGGTGACAACGCAAACTGTAGAACACGTTAGTTGCTCTCTCTTTTCATTCCTCTATATGTAACTAGCTGTATATCTTTATTCTGCTGCTTTGATTTGACTAAGACCAGCACTGCAAATGGCGCACGCTCCTTGTGGAGACCTAACCCATGTTGGCCGTTTCGACAAACCATATTTTTTCTTAAAGGTGATGATTATTCAGTATGAGCTGTATTACAAAAGGTTTAGATAATCTTCCATAATTTTTAGTGTGTTTTGGATGTGGAATACATATTTATCTAATGAGTGAACATCTGACCAGTTTTCTTTAATTTCTGATCTTGAAAATGTGAAAATCATGTCGGTATATGTATCGGCTGATACCAAGTTGGCACTTGTGTGCAGTATTTACAAGACCGTGGTTTGTTAAGGAAGGAGAGAACGTGTTTATGGTCGCCTCATGCACCTTCAAGAGTTAGGATACAGCCAAGATGATTGTATGTGAATCACTTAAATGGCTTCATCAATTCAGGAGCAGGAATGCACAGTAATAGCGTGAAAGCATTCTGGATCAGTTACTGGTGCAGACTGAAAAATATCACAAAATCTGTCAGTGACATGATGTAGACCATATGAATGACGTGCCAAGTGGTTTGATTTCTCACTCCAAACATTTCCTAATGAATTTGCACAGGCAAGTCAGAAGACAAACACTGCGAGAGGAATTCCTTTCGTATACTCTCTTCGGTCGGGTACGTATAACATCGAACAGAATAGACAATTGAAGCGACAAATGAAGCTAATGACACTCACAAATTCCTGCAATATATCAAGAAGTTCCATCCACGCTGAAAATTTATAAGATCATTATTCAATTTGTTTTGTATAATACACATTTCTACTACACGGCACTTACTTTTCTGGTTCACAGTTGATAACACATTTTATACTCAAATCACAAGATAAACCCGTAGTCATAATCAGAACACGTGTCGTAGGCAATCATATGTTTTCGATGATTTCCTTCTAAAGCCAGTAAAATCACATTTATTTAAGAGAATAGCGGGAAAGTGTTGTGTTGGAGTCAAACATTGGAGGTCAAATAATCACAGCAAAAAAGGTAGGGTAAGGACATGGTTGTTTCTGGTTTTATACTACTCACGAGTAGTAAGCATACATTTAGATGATTTTGCGCATTCCACACAGGTAACGTTCACCCTGAAAACCAGCTTTTGCGCCACTTAGTGCTCTCTCATGGGCAAATTACTGAACTCTTTTAACATATCGGAATGCATTGTGTTCAGATTATTAAAAATCGGTTATTGTGTGATGTGTAGTGTGTGCAGTCAAACCACCCACATTCATTTCCGCCCGCAAACCAGAATACTTTCATAATTTTTCCGCTCTGACACCTCAGCTGAGGTAGTACCACCACACGTCTTGTCACTCAGCTAAAAGGGGTTACAATCTGATGCGTCAAACTAAGGATGTGATAGCCTTGCCGGAGATGGACCCTGAACAATGTAAAAGTATTCTTATCACGAAATGCCACAATTATGGAATGATACCACTGCACAGCAGATTCAGTTTGCACAGCCATTACCAATGCACATGTCATTCAGTATCTCTAACCGCCGGTTAGCATGATCACGAGCTCCACATCCAAGAAGCCCGAATGCGATCTATAGAACCAATATTCCTCTTGGTTAGGGATTTCATACCCTCGTGCTATGACTTAGTTTATCCGCCCTTGAGGTTTTCCATTCACTTCCTGCCTAGGCAAACACCGCGTGCCATGATCATGTTTGGTAACTTGCATAACGCGCTCGAACCAACAAATTCTACAGAGGTCGACCACTTGCCATAATGAGTGATTGCAGTCAGCAATCACTGCAAACGATGATGCGCGCACTCACTCTTGACCGGATCATTGATCTCATGTAAGAGCATCAAATTCACCTAATGTAAGCAGTTGACCAGTGTCTTTATGTCATAATGTAAAGACTTCTATAGAATGCTCGTTTGTCAAACCTAATTTTTAACATGATTTACTCTATTGCGATATAAGTTCCAACTGTATAACTCATCGATTGCACAGGTAAGGAGTGTGCAAGTCTCGTTCGATCAGGGGAAACGTTTTGATGCATTAGCAGGCACCAATTAATATCCTGGGTCAAATTAATCGTTTCACCGTTCCGTGGATGGTTGGAATATTACTGATTAAATCCATTGGATCGACGATTCCACAACTCTACAGTTCATCCGAGATGTGTGGTGGTTGTCCAGTGGTTTAGCTGCTGCCATTGGTGTGCAATAGACCCTATTCACCGAGGTTTAAGCTCCGGCACCGCCTCGCATTTTTGGTGGTAGATAACTTTGCTGTCATCTAGTTAAATAGCACACCTTATGTGGTTCACCACTCCAAGTCCCGGGGCTTATGTTACCGGTTTCCAACACTGAATAGCACGTCTACGTGACTATGGGATTCACTCCATCAACCGTTCATCACACAAAATGTGTGCAATAAAACAAAACGATTCAGAAGCATTCACTTTGATTTAATCGTCCTAATACCAAGTGACTGATGATACTCTGCAATCGGCGAACATGGCTTGAAGAACAGTTTTCGGCTTCTGTCCACGAACAAGAATGTGAATCTGTGGAGAAACGTGATGCGTCCCTGGATGTTGGCTTTCATATACTAATACTACTTATTACCATTATTATTAGTATTTTTAGGAGTCACTGGAAATTTTAGTCTACTGTTGCTTATTCAGTTAGTATAGACTACAAATATAATATATCTTGGGTAGGTAAATGCTCCTCTGTTCATCAAAAATCTAACAAACGACTCCCCATTTTGGTATGTTTATCATAGGTTAATAAAAGTAAGAATGTGTAGTCATACTTTCATCTGAAAGGATCACAAAGCTGTTTGAGCACGAGGCTTGAGATTACAATTTACGTAATGAGCACTAAATTACACGCAAAATGACGCAATTTTGTGTAGGCATTTCGGTATGAAAGTGAATGAATCCCAGTAAGTAATCAAACATTTTTGTTACCAATGGTAGTTCAGTGTTTGCGAGGCATGCAGTGTAGTGAAAACAGTTTTACAGTGTCTAAACATAATCACAGACATACAGAGTGCAAGCTTGTTCACCACATTTCTGTTTTCCGAAATAAAAAACAATGCAAATTTCATAAATTGCACTCTGACAACTCCGTGTCTTTTTCGGAAGTAAACATGATTACTTCTTTTCATTTCAAGGTACTAGACATTTAGTGTGTGCGCAATCGATGATGCAACAGTGAACTGAAGGATTTTGGCACAAAACAGACCTTAAGATACTCGAAAGCATGTTCATCGCTCGGGTCAAAAACGCCAAGCATCCAGGGTTTCCTCGGATCCAACAGTTCCGGATCCTGACAACAGAAACCAAGAAGGAAAAAACACGGAAATTGATTAAAAAGAACTAAACCTTGAAATCGATTTTCCAAATCCAGTTTCGCAAATTGTTTTTAAATTCTGCTTAGAAATAATCCATTCAGAGCTCTATTGTGCTGTACTGTACTGTACTGTACTTTACAATCTGTATGAAAAATCTTTAGACGGATTTTGAAATCTTTCACACTTGTGAGTACCAGACCACAAAGCTGGTATCATGACTAATTGTCGGCAGATGATAAATTATCGAAAAATAGCTTGTTTCACTCAGTGAGCTTGACTACCTGAAAGCTTAGTATTTAGGCCTATTTCGCATCGGTTCTAAAGCGGCCTGAGGAAATGCAGGAAGGCTCTTCTAGCTCCGTTTGCACGAAGTTGAATTTGATTGTAGAGCAAATATACTTGAACACTTCGGTTGATTCGACACGCTCCCCGTTAGTCAAGATGGTTTGTGCTATGGCAGAAGTTTCGGTCGAAAGTGTCCTGGTTTTCGACGTAATGACCTCTAGCTAAATCGCCTGATCAAGCTGAGTACTGCGACTGACAACAGGCTGGAGTTTATCCATGGTGTTTCACGTACGACAGTATCATTCACAAACTACAAGTCTGCAATCCACATATCTGAGCCAAGCTGCACTCTAATGTAGTTACCGCGTGCTTGTTGCATTATTGAATAACATCGGAGATATGGGACAACCTTGCCTGACTCGAGAGCTCAGTGTAAACTCAGCTGATTCTTCTCCACAAGTACAGACGCGTGCTCGGGTTCCTGTATAGTATGAATTTAATAGCCTGGTGAACATCTCAGGTATCCTGTTGGACCGTAATATGCACCACAAGGATTCACTATCGATAGAGTCAAAAGCAGGAAGGACATCAATGAAACATGCCGTGGTAGGTTGTTGGAACTTGTGGCAGTGTTCCAGGATCCTACGGAGGATGAAGATTTGTTCAACACAGCCTCTTCCATGCCAAAACTCCACTTGGTTTGGGTGGGTGCGGATATCTCTGACGACTGCAAATCGGTTATGCAGTATTTCTACAAACAATTTAACCGCAATATCAATGATACCCTTGCCATTTTCACATCTAGATCTGTCACCCGTTTTGGAACCAGGACTAAAGTTGAAGTTGCCCAAATGGAATGGGAAAGAGGGCGCAGCGGATTGATCACAATTATTAGGCAAGCCTTGAACAGTTCTGGTCGTACCCCATCTTCTCCAGGGGACATCTTGCTTTTCAGAGCAGTGACTGCATTGGCGATTTCTGTCCTACTAGGTAGGTCACAATTGATATTTGAACTGTTTGACGTCTGTGGACAGCCACGTAGGTTTGATGGGAGGTTGAGAAACCCATCAAAGTGTTTGACTCACCTTCGCATCTTTTGTTCATTTCCCTGGAGAAGTTGACTGATAGCATTGCTCAACAGTGGCTCCGATATGTTTCTTTTCTGCTACGCCACGGATTAGACGAAATAGCTTTCCAAAGTCCGTTGCAACGATTGCAGTCTCCATACTGTCTACTATCGCCTTATGGTCCCTCATGGCGGAGTGTATAGCTTGGCGACTTAGAACACGGAATTTAGGAGAATTGATCGACAGCACCTCTTTTACCTTTGCGGACAACTGCAATCTACGTTCGGAGATCTAATCTTTCTTGTGGCGAGGAGTCTAATTTCTCCATAGCCGCTTCTCTGATGGATGTATTCAGCACGGACCACTGTACTTCGACGGTTGACTCGTCGAAAATAGTTGTGGCTAGGTTGGAAGTCCTTGCATTTAGTAACGTCTATCTTTTCTCAGGTTGTCCCAAAAGAACCACATTGAATTTTCTCGGAAGATGAGTCTTCCGACGAGCAGTCAGGTTGACCATGAAGCGCGCGTACAAGGGTATGGTCCATGCCGTTCCTCTTTCCATTTTCTGAGCTGCGACAGGAACAGTAATCTTTCACTGAAGAGGGTCAGCGTGCATTTACCCAAAATGTAATCAATCTGGTGTTCCGTTTGAACATCATTTGAGTAATACGTAAGTGGGTGTTTTCTGAATTACTGGAAATGGTTGTTGGCCACAACCAGCCGGTTAAAGATAGCAAACATGAATAGGCATTCGCCATTTTCACAACTTTGACCAAGGTCAAACTCCCCGAGAACATGCCGAGTATGCTCGCCTGATGGACCAATGCGTCTCGGACTACGGTTCACTGCCTCTTGAGCTTTATTCTATAAGTTGGTTTTGATGGGCTCTTCGGCATGTAACTTTGGAGCGTATACAGCGCTGACAGTCAAGTTAAACGGCTTACCCCTGAAACGCGACATGACAATCCTGAGAGAGCTTGATTCCCAAGTCAGGGCATTGTTGGCCCAGTTGCTCAATCCGTGCAAACCGGAGTTGCCAGTTGGTACGCTGTGTTGTTACCTGTAGGTTGCGTCGCTATGTGGTGCAGTGATTTGGTTTGTGTCTCAGTCAGGCCAGCGGACTTCGGATAGACATGAATCAAAAGTAATACAATAAAAAATGAATGCTTCGATGCCGTATATCCACTTGAGATGTGGATACATTAACAATCCGAGAATAATAAACACCGTTCACAAAAATGCCCTCTTTAGCAAATATTTGCCCATCAGGCTTTAGGTGAAACCCGTACGAGATGTGCCAAATGGTTTGACGATATGGGCATATCGTTTAGGCCTTCTCCAATCAACATGTGGTGCAACTTGTGACGTTCACACTTACTGATTTCCAAACCAAGCCTCACAGCATCAAACTTTACAGAAAATAACTTTTTCAACATTCGTTAACCTCAGAATATTCCGATACGTTTTAATCTGACTCGTATACAGCGGTATGACTCAAGTTTGAGCGTCTAGGTTAAAGAACTACGGATCATGATTAAGGCATTGCGGATTTCGGCTAGATGATTGTGGACCGAGAATCATGGGTATTGGTTAATACTGGATGAGAACAGTACAGTACTTATTTCATTCACTTTTCTCAAAGCTTGTCCCACCTCGGTGTGCAGGAAAGTCGCAATGGCCTTATTTGGTAGGCAGGCCATATTTGCACACTTCACGATGCTGTTAGAAGAGACTTCTGGCTTTTAAAATGGATATCGGTTGCCAGCCAGAAACCCCACCGCGTCCTTTAACATCGTCGCTGATCTTCAGCGACCGATTATTCCGTGGGGTGGACGTCACTTATTCATGGTTAACTCCCCTCCAAGGCGGCCGTTCTCCTGTCCGCGACCTGGAGACGCACTCGATGGCATTCAGCTATGCAATCCGTAGACAATGCATTAACTACCGACGGAGGAGAACCGGAACGCATTATTAAAACGTTTGCTATTTGTTAGACACATCGGGATCTCGAGCGAAATTGAGTTACGCAAAAGCCTCAGAAGACTGGTTGGAATAGTCTGGGTTATCTGTTTAAAGGGGGACTTTCATAAACAAACGTGTGAATAAATTCAAATATGTTCACACCTCAATTCGATATGTTCCCAAGGGGATTCACCGAATGTGCAAATGTCTAACGAAGCGACTGAGGATAGCAAGCAAAGAACTCAATGGGCAAACAAGGGAGGTCACAACTCTGTGACCAGAAACGAAGATCAATGAGAGGTCAACTGCCCATGCGGTCTATAGACAAAGATTCGATGTGCAATTCATTGGACCAAATAGCAATCTATTCGAGTCTGGGTTAGGTGTGTATGTGTGGGTGTCTTTGTGTTTGTGTGTGGAGCGAGGCGTCATGTGCGTACGGAGAGACTAAAGAAAGGTCACATGATCAAACATGAACCAGAGGGGTATATGGCATCGAGGGTTTAAAGCTTGGCAACCGCGCCAGCAATATTTTATCGTGAGTGCTTGCATCTCACCGAAACTTTTTGTTTCATGGCGTTTTGTTTGCTTTGCCTTGCAGATTCGATTTTAACCCCAACCCACGGAAGACCCGTCTACCAGTGTTGCCTCACAAACCCCTGTCCCGCAGCCCTACCGCCGTTCCCCGCCGTCGTTCTTCGTGCCTAGCCCGCAAAGTCTCATATCGTCTCCCGCTGCGAGAATACGAGCCAAGGAACATCCTGTCGCGCATATCCGTTCACTCTGTTGTGCTATGAGAGCCCGGGGTACGTTCACATTATAGAGGTGGGATGCAGGCGAAGTGGTCAATACGTAGGCGTAGACCAAATGCTCACGTGAGGAAAGCTACTTTGGATCAAAGTCCGGTCAATAGATGCACTGAATAAGCGACCGAGAACGACGAAGAATGGGAATATTTGGGAACAGGTAAAAACGTATTCAAAATCTTGAACGGGAAATGTTTGGATTAACCCATTCGTTTTGCACAGGCACTAATCGCTGTTGATGATCTTGGGTATGGGTTCTTTGGGAGATCGTTAATTCCCCACAAGGTCATATATTTACATTCGATGGAAATGTTTGTGATAATCGACAAAGAGCACTGAACAGCAATTTCATTCTGTTTGGTCCATACATTCCCATCTAAATCGAGTGAACTATTAGCACAAGATGATGACCGTCGGCCGTGTAGTTCAGGGGTGAGGGTTTAAAGTCCCGACCCGAAGTTTCGCGGTTCGATACCTGTTAGATTTAACACTATTCACCTCTAGGGGCATGTAGGGCGTTGTGGTCTCCATCTTGAGCAATGCTTTATAGACAAACTCTATCAGTTGTCCGCTAGGGGGTCGTTTTTCAATTTCAAACAGAAACATTCATCAACATGTGCCCAATGATCTTGGTTACCACGGAGATTTCCATCGAATATAAATGCGTTTGATTGGTGCGCAAATAACGATCTGATAATGAGTGAAACCCACAGTGCCTTGAAAATGATACTCTGGATAGCTCGAGCTAAAGCTCAAGACCGTCGGTCTGGCAGTTCGAGGTAGGTATTTTGACTCACCAAACCGGAAGCATCACGACTCGAGTCTCCGGTAGGGAAACAGAAGGTATGCATTTCAAACAAGTTCCAGTGCACTTTGTTCGTCCCAAAAAGATTTCCAACGCATGGAATTGCTTAACCTGTTTCGTGTTTTGCGGAGATTGTGATGAGTAATAAATATTTTCATATCACAGCACACCTACCTCCAATAATGGCAGGCAGAAATCCGATAAAACTTCTTTCGGGCGTGATTCCTTGTTCACCTCGGAACGTCTCGGCTTTCGCAGCGATTTTGCGACATTCTACGTATGTGAAGAAAAGATAGATAAAGAAAAGAAGAACACAGTCAACCGGCCATCCTTTTCTATGGATGCAGTTCCATTGCTCGAGGAAATCGTGTGTGTGCGTGATCGTGATCAGTTGGGATATGTATCTATCTCGATGTGTCCATCATTCCATCTATCCATCTACCATTCTATCTATCTATCTATCTATCTATCTATCTATCTATCTATCTATCTATCTATCTATCTTAGCGATCTGTCGGTGTCTATCTATCTATCTATCTATCTATCTATCTATCTATCTATCTACGTATCTATCAATCTATCGACTTATATTTCTATCTATCATTCTATCTATCTCTCATTGGATCCGTGTCTATTTATCTATCTATCTATCTATCTATCTATCTATCTATCTATCTATCTATCTAATCAGTCTGTTTATCTAACTATCTATCTATCTATCTATCTATCTATCTATCTATCTATCTATCTAAACGTAACTTTCTATATGTCTATCCATCCATCTATCTTTCTATCTATGCGTGTCGATCTATGAATCTATCCTTCTGTCTACCTATCTGTCTATCGATCTATCTTTCTATCTCTCTCTCTCTCTCTATCTATGTATCTATCTATCCATCTGTACATCTCTTTATCTATCTATCTATCCGGGTCCATCTATCTACCTCTTTATCTATCTACAGTCAAAATCCTGCTATGTCGCGCCCTTCGGGAGTCAAAAATTGTGGTAAATTTCGGGATCTATGCAATTGCACGTTAGTTGAGATATATGAAAAATCGGTTGTCAGTTTTGTGAAAAATTAAATCGAATCTATGAAAAGTACGTTAACTTCATTGCCTGTTACTAATGGTTATAGCCATAAACTGTTTATTCGTAGCGGAATTCAGGTAAGCCACCCCATACTCTCCTTATGTATTGAAGAAATTAAAATCTTTTATGATGTCTTCAGCCTAATTGTATCCAGTATTCAGTTCTGTTTTAGTTTTAAGTGTCTATTTATCTTGTAGCTATTTACCTTTCTACTACCGCATATTGATTCCAGATATTTGTCCATTTCTTTGCAATGTTAGGCTAACCACAGAATTGAGTATATGGTGTCCACCATTATATGCAACTGTTTTAGCTACGATAATCAAAACTTCATCGATGAAAACAAGAATGAAAAAAGTCGAAAACAGTGAGAACACCGGGCGAAATATTGCATTCGACGGAAATCATGTGATCGAAAATGAGTGAAATATCTATGACGGGATATACTCAGGACATTGACTTCTTGCTCACATTCCAAACTGATTGTTCGCTTTGCAATCTACTCATGATTTTCTGGTAAAAAATGTGTAGTATTAGCTCTCTGCACAACAACTCGTTCGTTCGCCCTTGTTGTTTCCAGTGTACGTTCCGAACGATTGACACATTCATTATGGCCAGTGTCGGTAAACATAAGTGACAGATTAAGTTGAAGTGCATCGCTCAAACAGTCAGAGGAGCGTCAGACCGGACGTCCCTTTCTTTAGGTGCAAGCCGATTGCTCAGGGGATTTGTGTGTGTGTGTGTGTGTGTGTGTGTGTGTGTGTGTGTGTGTGTGAGCGGGTGTGTGCATATTTGTGTGATCAATTGGAATACATGGCCAACTACAGTTCACAACTTTTGATACTGTTTATTTGTGGGGTGTGAGAAGACAGTGAACGAAACAGTTATACCTGAGTTGACCAGAGTTCATCCAACAATGGAAACGACCATGAAGTACCTAAAGGCTGCTCATACATACTAATTATTTCGGGCGCGTTGGTAGCTAAGCTATTAAAGCTGTCTAGATTCAGTGAGCATTTATGTTCATATGGAATACACTTGTTTCATCAACGAGTACATGGAACGATGGCACCTATCCATAAAGGTACGATCAAGTCTAAAAGAGTATTCTAATGAACGATTGGAACGATTGTTTAAATAACATTTAACCACGCATTCTCATACTGTATTTTGGACTCTGCAATCGCAAGGTTGAAGGTTGAGGACACTTAGTAAGTGTACCAGCGCCAGCGTTTATTACACTTAGCCACTTAGCACTCGGTAAGCAGAATATAGAAGATGGATTGGGCATGAATATCACTCCCGTTCCGAGCAGGACATGAGCGTTAAAACAAGGTTCAAATTAGACTACTAGTTGCTTGTGAGTAGTGTGAACGGGAACGCGTATTATCGTCGTTAGTAGTATATAATGCTCGTTGCTTCATTACCCAGAATAAATGACCAAACCCAGAGGTTTGGATAACAATGTTTAAACGTAGTTCGTTATTTAACATATATATTGTAATTAATTATTTTTATACTTCAGAAAAAAATTAAATTTTGCAGGTTCTTCAGATGTCGATTCAAATGAAGATTTCGGGGACAGGTGGCTTATTTAGGAATGGGTCTCAAGCAACGCGCTGCAGGGAACAACCGTCACGGTTCTTGCTGTTGCTTGGAACATTGCATGGTAAGAATCAATGTCGACTAAGATCGAAGCTATTAACTGAATTTTTGACAGCCTCACATCGTTTTTATTGTTGTTACATTAGTAAGGCTAAGGGTGCAGAAAATATTCGAATACGGACGCAGGGGTCTATGACGAACCAGTTCTCCTGAATTGAAATTGCAAGGGTCCCTAAAAGGACGTTGATTCGGGCATTTTACACTAGATGAACAAAAATCAATTTCCTATTCCGTTCATTGTTGTTGTTCGAGACTAAACTGGATGAAATACCACATTCTTCGGAAAAATATATAGTTTATTTTAATTTACCACCTACTCTCCGAAAGCCTTAACTTTCAATCATCGTGATACAAACTGTAGAAGTAAGGTGTTCCGGAACTGATTGTGGACTGAACAGGATTTTCTAACTCGATAAACTACGATATCATTTGGACAGTTTTCACCCTTTTATGCCATGAAATGCACTTCAAAGGTTTTCTTGCCGTTAGCATAAATTAACGGAATGCACAACATAGGAATACGCTATAGTTCGACACTCTCAGGCGAAATTGGAGTAGCTTTTCCCGGGGTTGGATATTTTCAATATTCTTAGCCCCACTAATGTAACAACAATAAAAACGATGTGAGGCTGTCAAAAATTCAGTTAATAGCTTCGATCTTAGTCGACATTGATTCTTACCATGCAATGTTCCAAGCAACAGCAAGAACCGTGACGGTTGTTCCCTGCAGCGCGTTGCTTGAGACCCATTCCTAAATAAGCCACCTGTCCCCGAAATCTTCATTTGAATCGACATCTGAAGAACCTGCAAAATTTAATTTTTTTCTGAAGTATAAAAATAATTAATTACAATATATATGTTAAATAACGAACTACGTTTAAACATTGTTATCCAAACCTCTGGGTTTGGTCATTTATTCTGGGTAATGAAGCAACGAGCATTATATACTACTAACGACGATAATACGCGTTCCCGTTCACACTACTCGCAAGTAGCTGAACGTGTATTTGGAATACATAAACATTTTTGACAACCACGGTCGTGTACATTCAAGGAAATTTCGGCGATTTATTGATATTCTACGGATCATGAAATATATATCTACAACTTGTATTCAACGGAGTTTTTGCTTCCCACCTTAGAATGCTTGAAAGTGAACTATGGAATGTTACCACTACCACTGGTTACATGTTGTCTGGGTGAGCCGACATGCTATACAACCAAACCGTGAGGCTGACCGCTTTCTGTCGCAGATTGAATCGATATAACTGATATTGCATATGACGTCCTCGATCCACACTGAAGAACTCGGGTCGCGTTCTTCGTTGAATCATTTCGTTGTATGCTGCAATCGAGCTGATGCCACGCAGCGTGGAAAACGACGTACGCATCCTCGATCTGTGATTGTTTAGATGGGGGACGGGGAGAGCAAAGTGGATTTGATAACCGTTTATGTTGCCCCAAGGGCTTATATTGATTGTAATATTTGATTATTAAAGAATAAGCTGCTTGTGAAAAACATTTATTCAAGTCTAAGACGTCAATAACGCAAAATTTGAACAAAACCTATTTATTTGAGTAATCGAGGATTTGATTCAATTTCTAAGAACAATTCGTCGTGTTTATAGCAAATGAAGCGTGAACTGAAAAGCTAGGACGTACTGGACAACTGTTTCGACCTAATTCAGTTTCATCAGCAATGTGAATCTATCGATTATAGATAGTTTTTATGTTCACGCTTCATTTGCCCTATAAATGAGGAATTCATGTTTGAAATTCTATTTAGTCCGATGTTAGCGATAGCTGGAGCTCTCTTGTCGAACAACTACCCCCTTAACCGAAACGGTATACACTAAAAAAATTGGAATATATGTCCCACTATGAGCAATTGCTAAATGAACTATAAGGACCCAGCCATATGACCGCTAAAAAGGAACAAACACAACACACATTTCTTGGTTAAATCAATACGCGCTATGCTTTGTTGGGCGTTCAATAACGGCTTTATATCGCGTGGCCTCAACTGCATTTTGAATTGAGCTATCATTTTCCAAACGAAAGCGTGAGGATAAAACGGTTGATCAGCTCGGACTACCTTCCAGATTGGTTTTGTACAACTCTTCTCTGTTGCGATCATATAAAGCCAACATCTTACTTTGATATGGACGGTTTTCTCCCTCTCGATTTATGTCCTGATGGAGAAATTTCGTTCAATATACAATCAACTGGACTTATGTTCACATCGAAGCACTTCCACAAGATACCAACTGGGCCATGGGATTTACGCGCCTCTCGTTTAAGTTGCCTCCCGGCTTCAATTCTATGCCAAAACGTTTTGAAAATTTCATCCGGTTTGGGCATGGTGACACTACAGGACGCTTATTCAACGAGCCGCACACCTCAAAGTCAACTTTCGAAAATCAACTTGTGTGTTTCTTGGACTATGTTTTCAGTTCTTCCAGTATGGCACATAATGCGTGAGTAGTTTGCAACCAAATAATTTATCAATTTATTTAGGCTAGACTATGTTCATTAGTTTTGCACTGAATGAAAAGAGATAAGAAATTTAGAATACGTGTGCTCAGCTTAATAGAAACTCTCAAAGGACAGGAATCACCTATTAAAAAGAATGAATTCCCATGTTGATTTGCCTGAAATATTTTTCAAATCAAAGCTGTAAATTTCGAACTACTACAAATTTTATCCCTACACTCAAGGTCGCACAAATTCAAACGGTGACGGAAAAGAACTAAGAACATAAATGTTGGATGTGAAGTCAAGAATAAATACACTCTACTCATAGCCATCTGTATGTAAGTATGATCTTGCAAGCTGAAATGGATTTCCAAAATGAGGGTGATGTTGTACGAGTTTGGTGAACAGCTGTATAATCTCCAAGGTTTCAATGGGACGTATTGATCAAAGTTTAAACCACAATACAGGGTCGGTAATATTATTAAACAATCAAAGATTTATGAAATACTAAAAAAATAGCTTCGCATATCTTTCTTATCTTAAGCTGTAAAATTGGTGTCACAATCGCAGTTTCTTGTCTCAGTTTTTATAACTAATAACCCAACATTTCTTTGCACACTACAGCTATCTAGTTGAACCACTAATGAAAAACAAAAACCAATGTAAGCTCATAACCGAATCAATAGGAAGGCCAAGGGCGCGTCTCCGAACTTTGGATGCACGGGTTGTGGATAGGGGTATACCTTCACCGAGGAAGATTAGTTGTCAATACGTTGTGGCACATAGCAACAAATAAGCAGTAGCGAACAAACATCGGCGGCAACACCAGGGTATGGTGGGTTTCAGGCTGGTCACCTGGCTCCTGCTTAAAAGCCGCATAAGCCCAATGACGGTGTCGTGACAACGAACGTTAATGTGACTGGCCTTTTAAAACTACTGTAATTGACCCCCTCACATCCAAGGTGAGGAATTACTTCCTACTGCCTTGTGCAGTGCGCACTTGGTTGTGCAAAGGCTAGAGGTGAGCTCTCAAAATAAAAAAACACCGAGTGACCTTGGGGGTCGTCTCTCGTACCAAACTCCCAAGTAACCTCTTGATCATGTCTGGAGCCGGCTTATCCTTTCCAGGAAGCCAGCCGCAGTAAAGTGAGTAAGTTTCTGATGAAAACAGCTGATCAAATTATGGAAACCCAAATCCCCCGGAAGGAATCCTGTACAAGTTTTCAACCAACCGCCTTCAGTTCTGTTCGCAATTCCCACGTGTTCAGACGAATAAAAGCTTTTCGGTACTGTAACTCAAATGACCTCCGATAACGTACGTGAGATATGCTCCCGCATGTCGGATGAGTTGCATTCACGTGTGACGAATAGGAAAAGAACAATCCGCCAAGTTTCGAATCGGGGTTGTTAGGACGGAGCGCACAGAACCCATCAGGCCCCGCATCGATCCGCGTCACATCTCAAGGGCGTTCGTGAAACCCAAAGCCGAAACGATTCCGGATTGGATGATTAAGGCAAATCAGATAGGTGTTGTCCAATCGATCAGTCGGAGTGTCAAGGACGCGATCTGATTGGTACGGCACCACGTCGTTTCTCATACGCCTAATTTGCCACATATTTGCATATTGCGGAATGGTCAATAATATACTCTGATTGTCATTTTACTGATCGGTGTTCGCTCTCCGTATCATTGTTGAGGGCTAGTCAAACGGCGTCCGTATCGATCATACGTCTTGGCAAGACATAACAGGCATGAATTTGCAAAAGTAGCATTGCTTGTATCGGGCAATCGGTATGGGTTGAAAGTGACCGTCTTTATATGGAAAAAACTACACCTTACAGTTGGATAAAATAATGCGAAATATCGGTTCCGTCTCTCTCTCTTTCTCTCTCTCTCGCTCTCTCTCTCTCGTATTGATTGACGTATTTAGGGCATGGTTGTGGTTGGCCAACAATGGGAGAGAGAGAGAAACCGCGACGTCGGCGAAGCTGTTACCTTGCGGATTCATCAAATCGCTAAGGACAGGACGTTTAATAAAGACTAAGAGAAGTTCTTTTCAACATACTTTTTCTTATGTTCGCCAAATGTCCGCAGGTGGGGTAGAGGTGTAGACAGACATTTTGGTTTCACCAAATGGGCAGCGAAAAGACAGCAACCATAACCGGCACACGATAGTGCATGGCTAATGGTTGTACAAACTGAACTGAATGGGAAACTTATGCGCACAAGTCCAGACGATTAGGCAATTTCTCTTCTTTTTTGGTGGGGGGGATTGATCAGTGTTGAAACAAGCGTCCATTTCATGGTATCGCAGCTTTAACAAGCTACGGGTTCATCAAAAATATGTCATATCTTGTTCACGTCAACGTCTGAAGTTGTGTTCACACTTCGTGTTAAATTGGTATGCAATTGTTATGCAACAGGAAGTTAGGACTATTCTAAGTGGTTAATAGTAGAATTGCCTAAAACTAAAAATTTCCTTGCAATAATTTATCAAATCAGCAACCCTTTCCTTAACATTCTTCATACACACCGGTTGACGACCAACCTCGATATTTTGTTGGTAGACAGGATGAGGTAAACATAAATAAACGTTTGCCATCAACCTCACAATAAAGAATTAGATAATTACTAACTGCCTAGCGATGAGAGAAAAGAATGTTTTGTTTCCGTGGCTCATCCGATCAAATTGGGATGATGGTAGTGCAGTGGTCAAGTCGATGTCACCGGCGTACTTTGGATCCTGTGGTCCGAGGTTCGAGTCCAGCCACCGCTACCCAACTTTGGTTGTAGGCAGCTTTGCAGTAGCCTACTATATCCGGGTCTCTCCAAGTCCCGGGATTCGGCTACCGGTTTCCATCACTGAATAGCGGGTCCTCGTGACTATGTGGCTCGCCCCGTCTGCGGTTCCTCAAACCAAGATGCGTAATAAAAGAAAACCATCAAGAGTCGTGTGCTGAGATCAAGATGAAACAGAAACTGTGACAGAAAATATAACAACAAGGGCCACATGGTTTGGGAATAGAGAAGACGGTGATCGATGCGATTTCAAGTATTTTTTCCACATTTTGGAATCATTCTATTCATCGGTTGAACACGGGTATTTAGTAGAATTCGAAAGTCGTTTTAGGTCATCCACGGAATCACGGTATATTTCTATAAATTAGAGAAATTTTTCTATGAAGAACCACCAGTGTTAGATACGCACACAACGGCAGCAATGGGACACAATCAACTACTATCCGAAGACTGAATTATTATATTATCTAATCGGTTCAGTCAAAATCCCGCAGTGTTCCTTCCACCACGGTACTTTCAGTGAATGCCGATTTTTGTTTCCGTCCTGTGATTGAATATCGATGTAGACGTTTCAGACTGAATAATTAAAAAGAAGAAGTCTTCCTTCCAGTGGTCTTTCTAACCTTTTGAACTCGGCAATGCTCTTAATTCTGAAGTAAATTCAACCATTCTCTATTTTAGTTTTTTGTACCCTATTCTGCTACCGACCGTCATGAAGATGAGGTGCGTGTGTTGTACTGTGCGACATAAATAACACAATCAAACTTACGCGATACTCTCGTCCGACCCGATTTCTGTGGTACGGTTTAAGGACTCGCTGTACTCGCCCGGATCCAAATTCACGACTGCACCATCATTCAGACCCATCATTTTGACCACTGCTTGTACCTGTTCCAATGCAGACAAGCAAGAAATAGCAATATTACGTGTATGTGTTTATGTGTATTGCGTGTATTGAAACTATTGCTTGAAATCTGTCTACTTGTCACAATTTATACTCACCCTATTTCTTGCTTGGCTTGTAGAAGTCATGTATCAGATAGTTGGGTATCGTCCACAAAATTTCGAGGTGATTTCTCAGACACCGAGGGCTGAGCAAAAGCGGTTTCCGGCGCACACGCAGTCAGCACACGACGAGTACGAGGTGCAGACAAATGACCGGGCAAGGAAAACGTGAGCTCTATCCAATGATGAATATTGTTCAGTGTGGTTGCAACTCACACAGAGAGAACCAAATATCAACACAGCCGAGATCACAGCTCACACGTCATATGAGGGTCGTTGTATACTCGGACTATAAGAATGGAACGCAGTCGATGTCATTGGAATGCGATAATTTTATGGGACTACTAATGGGTTTTAAAGCGGAAACAGCAGAATGTCGATCGTTTGCGAGCTGGGTTCTCAAGAAGCAGTGTGTTTGAGAAGTTTGAGGGATTCAAGTGTGGTAGGCGATCCCAGGATTATGAGACACGATGTGGTCGAATTGTGGAGACTACTACAGCGGACAACATTGCTGCCGTGCATGCATTGGTGGAGGAGAGTGCGCGGGTGACAGTGAAACGGCTGGAGAAAACCAGCTGGAGTTTAACAGGATCAATCCGAACCATCCTATATGAGAAGCTCGGCCTCAGAAAAGCATATATATATATATATGTCTAATCAAAACTGAAGCAACGGGTCTCTGTAATGAATTCGAGGGTTCGTATAGGCAACAACATTTATACTGAAGTACGTATTTTTTCCAACTAATGATAACCAAACATTGATGATTCTTTACAACAGTGATCATCGTGATTAATTTATACTCCGCAGACGGAATGATTCAGAATGTGGCAATACGATTGTCCGAAGCTGCGCACAAAAATGACCTTGATTTCAAAGCTGATGTTGATGAAAACGATATTTCTCGTATTCAGTGAGTCAATGAACAAAAATAGATTATTATCATTATTAAATCGTATTTAATGCAATTTTTCCGGGTTGTGAAAGAATATCATTCATTTATTCAATAGATTTGTCATTATGGAATATATATTGGATAAAATAATGCCTCATAATAAATTACTGAGATGGTCAGGGTTTATAAAAAATGATTTGAGATAATTCTTGAATTGCTCCTTTTAGAATAGACTGTGGTTTTATACCTGAAAAGGTTTGCGATTTTCATGTTGAGATTATTTTATTATGGCAACCAAGGTCAGACACCTTTTAATTGATATGTAGATCGAAGTAAACGAGGGATAATAATGTCACGAAGCTGATTTTAGTCAGACAGGAAATATTCCAGTGCATCACAATCGGCCACTATTTTATATATATATATACTACTACCGGGGAATAAAATTATCATAGGAAAATAAAATAAAATCACAGATTACTAGAAACGAATTCATCATGAGATCGGAAAACAGCCTCAGCACAAGTACATATTTGTTTGTTCACTCGTCCGATCATCGAACTTACTCGTGATACGGTGTTTGTGTTTGCGTGTGTGTGTGTGTGTATACGTGTGTGTGTGTGTGTGTGTGTGATCGGTGGGCCAGGGAAACTTAAGCACCTACACAAATTGTTTTGGGGCACACTGCGGGAGGTTGAGCAGAGGCATTCCCACTGCTTCCACTTTGTCCCAGCGTCCGGAAGCCAACCTTCCACAATAATTTATCCACGAACTTTATGCGCGGGGCGGAAAGCCTCGGCCACGTCCAGAGTATAATTTGTGTCCACACAGTGTAAAACTACTGTGCTATGTGAATCAATCTATCTGGTGTTCAACAGTCTTTTACCGTACACATTCTGATGTTTATTGTATGCTTGAGGGCTAGTTTCTGTTAAAGTCAGTCGATTTTCGCCGATTGATCGTAAATAATTCGTACATACGTACATATCGTAGAGCTTGCAACCAACAACAACAATATTTTGATAAATCCTGTAAACATTTTAGCGAACTATGAAGCCTAGTATGTAGACATTCACGTTATCAACCTGAAAAGAAATTGTACGTACAAAATAAGTAACGTGTATAGGAACACTTTGACCTCGTGACCATGATCTTGGTTTTCAAATGACACCTGAAGTGAAATTGCTTTCCTCAGTAACTAGCTGGGTTTTTCTTAAGTAGTATACATTCACGCGCACGGGATTCACTACTGACACTGTGTTTAGGTATATGGTATATGATAAGAGCTGGGAAATGGAAAATAAGATTTCAATGTAGCAAACAAGACTGTTTTTGTCTTCAGACATTTAAGGTTATATGTATTTATATATAAGGTAGAATGAAAAGTGATTGATTCGTTTAGTTGAATAGAGAAAAACAACAATATCTGTCAAGTTCTATACTGGCCCGTTAAGAAACGAGAATCAATGTCCATTCTGGATAGTTCTAATGACCTTTTTCATGATGTGTGACGTGTCACACCATGTGACGTCATCCCGATGTAAAACCAAATCATGGTTCCATTCGTCACATCGATTTGGGTCGGGCCTTGGCAACTGGAGTGTGGCAACCATTTTCTTCTGCGTGCACGATGATGGATTTAGCATTTTGATTGCTAATGCTTCCACCGTTCCCAATTGATATTGTTGGATCGACTTGATTTGTTGAAGGAGGAGGGAACTTTGCTGCTGACTTTATATGCATCGTTGTTGGTCTAGTGCCCGGTATCAACGAGGTAGACCACAATTTCCCGCTGGTTACTGTTTGTTTTTCTGCGCCCCATACTTAGCCAGGCCGGTTTGCATTCTCTGATTCTTTGTATAAAAAAACTGCCTCCCAGTTCGTCCCAAGTAACATGTGCAAGTGGAAGAATATGCAATCATGGATGAGAAGAGGATGGACAGTAGTTTGTTCTTGAAATTTGTGCAGAGTTGTAGCCGGCTGGAAAACTTTGCACGCGGATCCGCGGCTGGATATGTTCCTATGATTACAATTTTCAAGCGTCTTCTGAGTAGATCACTATTCGAATCTCTTTTGAATGGGAACTGCAAGAATAGTTCTTTCTTTTTAGCGGCACTGATTGCCATGGTTTTTTCTCCCGATGAATCACTCCGGTTATTCAGTACTGAAGAGCGCGAATTTGATGCTTCTTAGTACTTCCTCCAAGAACTCCATAAATCCATGAATCTTTAGTGTTCTACAGTTCAGAGATTGTACCAAGTTTCATTTAAATTTGATTGGAAAGAAACTTTGGAACTGAATGTTTTAACCGTTTTAACCATTTTCGATTGCGAAAAATCAAACGACATAACTTTCTATCTGGTCCATTCTTGAGGTTAGCGTCGAAAAAAGGGAAACGTATCCGGATCTTCCGTTTCAATCATAAGGCTGATTGACGGCTGAGCCTGGTTTAAATGATCCAATATTATGTTCGATAAAATACACTGATCGGAACGGATAAAAGTATCGTTGACATAGCGAAAGTATAGTGGGAGTGGATGAATGATATCCCTTAGTTGATTTTTCTTTTCAGTTGGGCCACGAACACATTTGCAAGAAGCGAGTCCAGTGGGGAACCCCTTTCCGAAAACGTTTTCTATTGTCAGTAGAGCGGAGACCTGTCTATACAGAACCCTTTGTGTGCTCAAAAACAATTTGTGAAAACACTAAAACTCCCAAGATCCAATTAAAATCACAAATCTTATCAGGAACAGGTGGAAAATGGGGTAGAGTGATCAAGACTGTACCCACACTGGGGAGAACGGGATCTCGAGACATGAATGTATTTTTAATCATTTCTATGTCCCAGAATCTTGTCTGTACACGTTGTTATGTATATCGTGCTGTCTCACCTGGAACATTATTTCGTTCCCGATCATGTGTGTTAGGGAAAGACCATTTCCCCTAAACAAGTGACCATTTGCTTTTTGTTTTTCCTAGTTACCTAATTATTTTTATAAAATTTGAATTTCCAGATTTTTGTGCCGCAAACACCCCAGCCCATATCACTGGCCATAGTTGCTTTTGATTGTTCCATTCTTTCATAACTCTGTATTTACGAGCTAATTTTCAAGGTCATCACTGGTCGATCCCGAAAAGATATTTGAAGAGATGAGTTGCCCACAGCCATTGCCTTTTGGTTCGAGATAATCATACAACCAAACCGAAGGTCTATCTTCCGTCTTCTCCTTGGTTGGGTTCTGGGGTCGTTTTACCCTCGCTAGGTGTTCTTCCGGTTCTCTTGCAGACGTGTGCTGGGTATCGCAGTCGTGCGTATTCCTGTTTTATTCACTCGTTGCGATATCCGTTCATAGTCAGCTCTACAGCTTCATCCCTTGGGGGCACGGTCCAAGCTAGTCTGGTCGTGTCGTTAGCTAAACGTCATAATAATGTAATTTTCTTGGACTATGTTCTAAGGGGAAAATTGTCACCAATTAATTCGTGGTATTTAGTCACCTGATAACACACCGGTGTGGATGACAACAATGGGATTAGAATGATTTGATCTAACCGTGCCTTCAAGTCACTATTGTGATCCTGCATACGACCATATATGGGGCTCCAATGAACCCAGTCAACGTAGTTGGTATTCCGATAGGGNAGGGGTCGGATGAGAGTGGATGGACAGTAAGGAAACGAATGTCTGATTGATGCTTGAATAACTTATTTGATCGACCGATGGTCAATTATATTATATAACCATTATATGTCACATAATTCTAATGCCAGACGGCATGCTCCCTGAAAACTGTTTTGTTTTAAGACGGCCGATCAGAATTAGGATAGGCGCACTCACATGATTCATCGGAACCGTAATCCAATCAAAACGGTTCTCAAATTTCAAATTTTTATTATGGGATATAACTTTCAAAGACTTCGCTTTTACAAATCCCATAGGGTGTTTACACATTGGTTCGGATGACGATTAGCAATATCACACTTAGTCCCTGAGAGTAAAGTAGTAAAGTAATGTTTTGACGAGCACAGGAAAATATGTTATGTATTTGGGTGTTGAAACGTCAATAATCCAGTCGTTCGATACATACATTCTCGTGTCTTCTCTATTCCCTATAAATCCTGGTGTGATTACAACAGACAGTCTACTGTCACTGTCACTGTATTACAGTTCAATACCGATTTGAGAAACTTCTGAGGAATTTCAGGAACAT
>UZAN01042433.1:23369-48393 GCA_900618425.1 Echinostoma caproni
TTGGTGGCGTCACCGGTTAGCGTAGTTGATCACCTTTCAACGGTGACATTGGCAGAAATGTTTTCACTCTTCCGCTTCCTTTGTTACCACTGCAATTGCAGACTGATAGAGTGATCTATCTGTTCAGAGAGTACCTTTCTTTCCTCACGATCACTGTGGTCCTCAGGATGTATAAACTACCATTATTAAATATAGAAAACACCAGATTAAGTACGCCTAAACGATTCCAGAATTAAATCAAGCACACTTAAATGTGTTTTTTTAAGTACAAAACCCCAATTGCCACCAACCAGATTATCGAATCCACATAAGATTAGATAAGTGTAATTTACCGGGGTCAATAATCACCGGTTTATCGGAACCTGGATGCAGCAAGATCCAGTAAAAGAGACGTATTTTCTGAAAAGCATTTTATTGTCTGGAAACAAAATTAGCTGTAAGTGAAATACGTAGAAGTAAGCATTAAATTCTTTCAGACATAACTTTATTATTTATATCACCAGCAAGAAACATCGCGCTACTGCATGTTCACGTGTATTGTTTGTTACCTTTAAGACTTTTAATCACGTGTGGACCCCGTCTCATTTGAAAACACTGAGGCTGTACGCGATTTTTCAATAGTTTGTAGATCCGGGCACTTATTTTCTATCCTTTCAAATCAACCCTTTGGTGCAGCATACGACAGCCACACCTTTGGTTTTCAATCGAGCTCAAGAAAAATCCCGTTTTTAGAAAATTGAATGTTCGAACTTTAGTTGAACTAAGCATATTCGTTTGCCTTCTAATGTAGCTCTCCGAAAGCGGTATGACTAAAGCTTGTTCGTCGAGCCAAAAAGCCAACAGGTTGTGGCTAAACAATTGGGGTTTTGTTCAAGGCAGAGCCTTTCAATTTTAAATCCTAATGGGTCAATAGGAAAGAGTAATGCGCCCAGATGCAATCATTGTGGGCTTCAGCTGAGTGTCTATGGGTCGATACTGGATCGTTGCTGGTTTTAGCTAGACCCTGATGCAAAAGGATTTGTAAAGATTTGACTCCATCCCGATAAATGGAAGAAACTGACTAAGTTCCAAATCTACCCAGTGTGTTCTTGTAGGAAAAACTGATTGAATCCTTTTAGGTTAATTCAAGACAAATAAGTCTTTTCTTTACGTTCACAGTTGACTTTTTCCAACAGTGGACGACTTTCAAAGTGTTTGTGTCACAAGGTTGTCGACAATAATGCATCCAAAGTAGTATAACGATCTGTTGTTGACTGAATTGTTCATTTTCGCATCCCTGTACCACTCACGACAATAAACGTATTTCATTTACTCTTGTATTACTAATATAATCCGTGTCTACAGAGAGAAATGAAGACACCGTTGGTTTACGCGAAGTTCAAAATGAAATCTACCATTTCTGCGTGCTCCACTTTAAATTCTTCTATCGATGACTGCTTGCTTTACTACCAGCTGAATGACATGAATGCCGGAGTTATTTATATAAAGTCGTGTAAAACTTCTCTAATTAATTTATTTTAAAATGACATTCTGAACAAATCGTTGACGGGGAAATTGATACACCACTAGTCTATTAGGTCCCAATGTGCAGCTTACTCTACGTACGGACTAGTGTGCAAAATGGTTTGGGAACGGAAAGTAAAATAGTGCAAGTACTTCTACCTTTTATGAGAAGAATACAGTCTCGATGATCCTGGCAAGGCCTGGTTGAAATGACATCAACAACGACGTGTTTCTAAATGCTGTCATTCAGGATACAGTCCGATATTTAGATAGCATAATATACAGGAATTGATTCATCAACCGCTGGTGAAATTATCAATTTGTACTGGCACCAAACAGGAGAAAACAGATATCACGCTTCTTTCCTAACGACTTCACTTGCATTGTTTTTTGCAAAAACGGATATATCAAATGTATGCTAAACTATGTAATCGCGTTCTTGCAAGGCATTGGAAACATGTAATGCACTTCTCGTGACCAGGGGTGCCTCACCCACTTGCATATTACGCAGTAGAGATTGGCCTGTTACGTTATTTCCACAAACTCCATTTCGCCCTCAAATCATATCAAACTCGACAGCTACAAGGATAAATACCCGGATAGTTTAGAACGAACAATAATCTGCATGTGTTGGTAGTTCGCCTCTGTTTCTACCAGCTGTGACAATTTTTATTTGTACACGTTTACTGATATCTTCAAACGCGTACGGGCCAATAACTATTCAATAGTATTGTCATCCTAGCTGAAACGTTTGCAGGGGGTATTTTGAATGCACGGAATGGTGCTGCTGGAAGCGAAAGTTAAGTTGCATCATTTCTATAGCTGTCCAAAATTATGTTTGCCTAATGGTTTGCAGTTCTTGTTTTTGATTTCATTGAAGTCTTAAGCATCCAGAGATTTCATGGTTAACCACTGTTATTAGAACCATGAAAATAAAATGGGATTTTCAAATAGCGTCACGTATAGACGTGGTTTCAAAATTCGTCGTGTGCCCATTTGATTAAGGGTTTCTTGCGTGAACACTAAATGAACCAAACTACTGAAAAGTAACGGTCGCTCCGGTATGTTATGAGCATGAGTATTTTCCTTATGTACTGCTCTAGACGGCCTGTATTCCAATCAGCAAAATTATTGATTTTCGAATCGCTTCAGTTTCCTTCATTGTAACATTTGCAGAGAACAGTAAATGAAATCATTGCATAACTATGTGCTCTCGTTTTACCAGGGCTTTGGAAACGTTTATCACACTTCGGGAAACATAAGAGTGACGAATAACTAGTTATCGCTATGTGACCAGGAGTGCCGAACCCACTTGCATGTTTCGCAGTCAATATTGGTCTCTTGCATAATTTCGGTAAACTCCATTCCGCCCTCTCAATTATCGAAAGGTACAAAAATGGACACCAAGATTATTTAGAGCGAATACTACTAAGAGTGTGTTGGTAGTTCGCATCTGTGGCACCCAACCGTTACAATATAAGTTTGTTCATTTCTGAAGGCTTTTACTGAAATCTCCAACCGCATACGACCCATCCAAGAGTCGATATTTTGGTCATCACAGTCACCGTAACAGGAAGTAGTTCTAGATGCTCATAATGGTGTTGCTGAGAGCGAAAGTTTGGTTGTATTTTTTTAAACCTATCCCGAATCTTGTTTGTCTAATGTTTTGGCAATATTTTTTTCATTTAGGCCTTATCGTCATATGAAATTACAAAACCGTAAGCCAGAGATTTTATGGGTGACCACTATAATTTTAACCCCCGAAATGATAACATGAGCAAATTTTCGGATCATGTCTCGTATGCACGTGTTTTCAGCATTCTAGGTGTGCTCTACTGATTACTGGTATTTGCGTGATTACTAAACTTATCAAATAGCTGAAAAGTATCGAGCACTTCATTGAGTTAGGTGCACGATTATTGTCATTATAAACTGCTCAAGATGGCCTGTATTCCAATCAGCGAAATTATTGATATTCGATGTGTTGATTTCTCTCAAACAGAACGGCCTGATACTGTTCCACGATTATGCGAGGCGTAGATCCAGATTAACTGGTGCTTATGTCATTGTTTATATGAAATTGTTATATATACACTACAAGTTTTTTCCAACACGTGTATTGAGAATATTTTCTGCCTATGTTACAAACTGGAAAAACGGACAATACGCGTGAGGAACTAAAAACCGAAAGTTTTCTCTCCTCCGCAATTACCATAATTGTATGAATCTTCATTTTCAAACGCTCTTTGGTTTGTCAAGCACGACCAATGATGATTTGAATTATGAACTGCTGTGCTGGATTTATTTCACGATAAGTGTCATAAGTACGACCGATATTTGTTGAACGTTTATCTGCTGTACGCGCAACATTGTCCATTTTTTCGAATCGATGGCCTTCCACGATCGGAACCCCGTTGTCACTCACCCTGATTTGGATAACCTTACGGTGGAAATAATAAGGTTATTTCGACAACTAGCTCCTCATAATTAAAACACATACAACACAATTTAAAATCATTTTAGCCAGTAGACGCAATAAAGTACAGGACCAAGGTATAATTTCCTATGAAATTCCCACCGATGTAATCATTATTTTACTCAAAACTTCCATCGTGCTGTTGGCAGAATAACGCGAGTTTCCGATAATTTCTTCCGAAGGAGACTACATATATATATATATATATATATATATATATATGTATATATCAGATGTTTAGCAATATTGTCAGAAGGAATATGCGTTGATAGTACGAGTTGGATTTACTGAAGGGTGGTTAAGAAAGACATAAAACAAAAAATAGCAATCATTGGTCTAGTATAGGCCATCGGAAAACAGAAATGAATCCGGGGTTGAGATAAAAGACGATGAGCTTGGTGAAATGCTTTCTCTTTAGGTAAAAACACTTTTACGAAGGGTCTTGGTGGATTTGTGATTGTGCATCGGGTTTTACCTGTTACCTCAACCGTTTTCTCTCCGGTCTCAGCAGCCGGTATTGAGCACTTCCGGTGTCCCTCAGCATGCTGCTGACTGAAAATGTGAAAAAATGAATCGGTCTACATGGTTTTCTGTGTACAGAAACAGAGCTCATCATGTTATTAGGCAAAATTCAAATTGAAATGCAATTTGAATTTAGTAGGATGCAACTATAGTTTCCCTGGATTCACTTTCCAAAGCCAATTTATCACCAATATGAATAACCCAGAACTAGAATGCTAATCTAACGAGTGGTTCTCATTTAATAACTATCACAAATTGTGTTTTAGTCATTACTTCAATATACAAAGTAAATTACAGAAACAGGCGGGAAACCTCATGGAAAAATCTTATTCTGGAATAGGGATAGCAGGGGAACATTAACATAAGATCCAGTTTATTGATTCCGCGTTTGCAAAGTGTAAGGTTGTAAGTTGGGTGAACAACAGCAATTGGGAAGTGATTCCAGGGGAAACAAAAAGGTCTGGAGCAGATGATAATGATATGCGCGAACAAAAGCGTGATAAGGATCACTGAATGCCTGTGTACCGAATAGGCGAGTACAAGCTGCCGGAAGAGGAACTGTGGAGGCAAATTCCGAAAGGAACAAAACAGTGGTAGCCGTAGAACAGAGAGAATGAAGCGAATGCAAGACGATGGGCTAGCAACTGCAGGCCGGATGTTAGGGAAGGATCATCGGTTAGCCGGATGGCCTTTCGTTGAACACAATCAAGCGGGGATACAGTATTCAAATACAGGGCGGATTTAAGCTTTGTGCGATAGAAGATGAGCTGGGGTGAGAAAACTTCTGACGAAAAATATAACTCTAACCTTGCGCGCAGGAGGAGAAGCAAGCTTGGCTTTAAGTGGAGAAAAGCATAACGAAGAAGTTATAATTAATCCTAGAAGGGAAAAAAATCCAAAGAATTAAAAGATATATTGAGGAGACCAAATGAATACTGTTTTAGGGAATTGAAAGGAGAGAGGTTCAAAAACTCTTGAAGGAAACATGGTTTGCAATGGCCCAGGAGGAAATGTATTCGAGATCGGAATCTACTGATGCATTACCTGCACTACCGGCACCCTCCATGTTGGTTTGGTCATGGTAAGCTGTGCCGTAGGAGCAGAAACAGTCAAGGGTGGCGTAATCAGCAAACTAATGAAGGGGTTGTCAGTTTAGGAAACGAGATCATTGATAAATAGAAGACAGAGGGTGGACGCAAGTCCAGAATCTTGGAGAACACCAGCGTTCACAGGGAGTGTCTAGAACAGATCCCCATCAACTCGGACGGAGCTGGTTCACTTACTGATGAAATCTAATATCCACGCTACCAGCGCTGGAGGGAACCCGAACAAGGGTTATTTCACCAGTAGACTTTGGTGCTAAACTCAGTCAAAGGCTTTTGAGATGACCATCGAGACCAATTGAATTTCCTCCGTCTTTGTGGTGTGGAGCATACCATGATTGTGGAACAAGTACCATAAAGTCACCGATTGAACGACGCGGTCGAAAGCCATACTTGCGGTCGCTCAGTAGTCCTTCGCTTTCAAGGAACGTGCTTAGCTGGTCGGAGATGATAGTTTCAAACAATTTCAAAATAACAGATGTACAAGTCATGGGTCAGTAATTGTTGTGGTTAGAGAGAACGCCGCGTTTGGGGATGCAACAATTGCGGCGTGTTTTGCAGGAGTTTAGAAAAAAAACAAAGTTGGAGGGAAAGACGGAAGTTTAGATGTGAAACAGAAGACATCTCGGGAGCTTATACATTGTGGACGGTGGGTGGAATATCATCCCCACCGGGTGGTTTATTTGTGTTCATCGAGAGCAAAGTTTGACGGATTTTCCTAGTGCTGATGTGAGGTATTAAAGGGTTATCAGTGAAAGAGGAAGATAGAGATGTGTATAAATGGTGCGGGCATGCATTTTTGGGAAACTGGGAAGTTACGAACTCATTATTGAGCTCCTTCTGAAACGAAAAGAGGCAAGCTGGCTCACCTTCTTTTCAGCACCGAGGAATTAATCGTCTTTGTTCGCCAATCGTTCCAAAACCAGTTCAACAAGTGAGACAGAACAATGGGCAAATATGTCATTTGATGGATTCGGAAACGCCCCAATTTTACGCTTATCCTCGTATACTTCGTTTTGCATAAAACAACAGCACAAAGCAAAACCTTTTACGATCCTGTGGATGTGGCATCACATGCGAACGCTCTTTTCATTATTTGGGTAGAATGAACCTAACAGTATCGGATAAAATCGAGAAAATTGACCAAATGATTACCTTAGCAGTTTTCTTGTTGTACACAGTCGACTCTTCACGTAGAAACACTAAAGGATACGCGATCAGGTTATCGTAGTTTATTATTGCGAGTAAACAGTAGGACTGAAACCAAATAATCAATGTCATTCATGGCGTACCAAGATGATTACATTCCTTTAGACCACTGACGTCCATAAATAATTGAACGTGTGTTTAAAACCGAAACGTTTATGGTGTGACCGCTTTAAAGCAGATGCTGCTTTTGAATGAAATCGATTTTCACTCCACTCAGGGGGCCTCAGTATTCGGATGAGCTCTTTGATATCGTTTTACTGAGAACGCAGTTACCACAAACGGAAACGGTGTACTTATATTTCTTAAAAAATAATTTAAAGAATTTTGTGATGACTTGTTCAAGAACTTATTTCGGACCGGTCGCACACACTTTGTTATAGTTGACCTTCTCTAGCTGACTCAGCTCTCTCTCTGTGCGATTGCATCAAACTGCTTCCTACAGTTAAATCGAACAACCCTGTCCAACGCAGTTAGCTCCATGTGTTGACGTGTGCTAACATGTTGCGCCACTTATGATTTCCGACTGTCACGAATTTGTCGGGGTCCACTGAGACGGTGGATAAAATCATGAACATAATTTTGAAGCTATCTTCCGTAAAAGAAAGAACGAGCTACCTGTGAATTGGCAAAATAGCTATGTAGCAGTGCTTCCGATGCCTACCGAAAGCATTATTTTGTAAGAACTAAAAGAACCATTTATTTCTGCACATGCAACAATTTATTGAAATTTACCGATGAAGTGTGTAAATAAACCTTAATATGATCATGGTTCTCTGCAGATGTCAAACAGAATGAATCCAGTCTAACCAGCTGCGTTTTGATCGAATGCCTACCTTCTAGGTTGAAGGTCAAGTGATTGATTTTTGGTTAGATCGGTGGATCATGCATTCTGAGAAGAGGAAATCAAATGGCAAACGTTGACAAGTTGTAGGCATTTTGGAATATTTTCAACGGGGTCACAACCGCTCAGGTATTTGAAAAGATGTTCTTAGTACTATTCCCGTAAATACTATGATGGATGGGTTTTACCATGTCAACATTAATAAACTTTTCATCCTCTGCATATTCAGCCATATGCACGATACCTCCGAGAAAGCTGATCCAAATGTATTCCTGTGAAAAACGTGGATGTATTCCCTAATTAATCACTCCAATTTATCCCATTACCGGAGCAGCAAATAAGAGAAGATTTTCATTTGCAAATTACTTACAGGCAATCGAGGAGCGAAAAATAGGTGTGACAGTGTTCGCAGATAAATAATATGAAATGTTTGAATTTTACTTTAATGGAAATGCATTATTCAGCTTGTGTTGGGAAAACGGAGTTGGGACTGACTGCAAAAATAGAATCGCATCTTCCCATCTCCGCTGGGAATGCTTTAGATGGTTTCTTCTTTGATTCCACTACTGCATGTCATAAAGAAAAATCAAATCTATTTTCCTAGGAATCGGAAAACTGCTTGATAAGGTTTGTTTTGTATAGTATTGCATTCCGTTGTATTGTGTTACATTCAAGATTTAACGAGTTGTATACAAGCTGTCAGCCTAAAAATAGACAAGCGTTACAATTCTGGTAAAAACAGGTGAAAAATTGGGATGTGGAACGTACAAAAAGATGAGTTACTTACTAAATGCATTTTAAAGCTGAGAAAGAACACCTTCCTTATCCGGTCGCTTTACGGACAAGAGAGGGTATACGAGATGAGATAAGTGTGTACTTAGATCGAGTGGAGGAATGGGGTTTGCAAGCACACATGCCGATGTGCAGATAATGAGTGCAGTCAGATAGAATATTGCCAGCAAACGTCACCCACGCATCAATATGGGTATTACGTATTTTGTCAATCAGAACAAAAACATAACCTGGGAGACACGGCTGATCATTGAGAGGCCACGCCTCAGCAAATTGGAATCAGCCTTCAGTAAACAGGGATAATTACAGAAGAGCAGTAATAATGTATACGGAGCACATCTAGTTGAACGAAACTGTTCATCACCAACAAGTGAATACAGAAGTGGCGCAGTCTTCTTATTTTAAACGAAAGATTCTTGAACTTGCGAGCAACATTCTGGGTATATAAGGAATGACAAGTGTGGCACCGAAGTACTTCAAATGGCTGACCGTGCTCATCAGCTTTCCAACAATCTACACATTGTCGACGGAAGATGAAGAACGGTTTGGAGTGAAAATACATTCAAAACGGTTTACAGGATTTGGAATAAAACCGGATGGAGTGGAATGTGAAACGAGGTGGGATAGGTTTGTAGTTATGTTTAGTTAGATATACAAACCAAAATGGCGATGTCAAACTCGAACCGTAAACATTCGGGTTGGGACATGGGATCCTTATCGACGGTTATATCCTTGTGAATGGTTCATTTAATTTTAGTGTAGAAAGCCGGGATTAGCCCAAAAGTGCCCGGTGCCTCTTAACAATCAATTGAGCTAATCCAAGATTGAGTCATTCACACAAGGTGATGAACGTCGACCGTACAGCTCACGGGTAAGTGTGTGAAGTCCCAACCCGATTGATCACGGTTCGAGTCCTGACAGGGACAAAAAATGTACACTCTGCTGACGGGTTCCAAACATGACGAAACAATTGTCCAAATATGTGTCGGTTTACACAAAAAATGCTCATGCAGTTTTACTCATTAATTTTCGTTTCAATCATGTAGGTAATTAAATGGTATCCTTTGCTCTCTGTTCCTATCTCACTGCACGTCTTTCCTTATTCCCAAACTAATGGTCATAATCGGCTTTCATTGGCCATTGATCCAGAAAGCATCATATTTACCTTGGTATCTTCCTCAGAAAAATGCGATTGTTAAATAGCTCGGATGAGAATGATCGTAATAGGTGTAGTCGCAGCGCGTATCTGGGGTGTTTTCTCATATTGAAGAAAGAAAGCAGGATNCATAAAATAGTTAGTAATATTCCTTACTGTCACAGTATTATTTTACGTGTTGAAATGCTTAAATTATTTCGCAGTAATGTATCATTTGCGAATAGGAGTATAACAGTTATGGCTAGGCTTTGTTTTGGGATGGTGCTTTGAACAACGGTTTTCGTGGATATTTGATTCCGATATAGTGTGTGCCTGGATCATTCTGCCACGACAGCCCTTCGTTTCTCGTAATTCATATGAACATAACATTATCTATCATGTGTTTCTACGGTCTTATCTCCTTTCCGTAAACGTAAACGACTTTTCGATTGTCTTAAAATTCAACTGCTACTGATGATGCATAGTATGTCTGAGGGTTAATACATCCCACGCGAAAATAAAGCACGATTCATCAAACCACCAATACATATGAGCATCTCCATAATTTGTTTCTAACAGAAAACAATAGTTTTAAAAAAACACGAGACACTCGAAAACTCCGCAAGCAATGCAAGTGAAACAATACCAGCATTTATTTGCATTTGGAACGATTTGACACTGTGACTCAATAAAGTAGGGGAACAAAACAAACAAACTAGAATACGCTGATTTGAAAGATACGGTTTCGTCATCGGAATTTTGTACATAAAGCAGTGGCCAGGATCAGAAACTCGCAATTGCTTTTGTTGTGTAAACCCCGCGCCAGCTGTTCACTATATGTTGCAGGATTGATTAATAAAACGTGAAAGGTGTGCAGCAAAAGGTAGCGGACTGGCAAAAATAGACGCTTCAACCATACACATTATGTCGGTAAATACTGTTTCATTCATAGGATTTATGCATGATTGCGGTATTTGAAATAACCAAAATATTAAGAGAAAAATCCCCAGGTATGAAGGTGGCTTGCGGATATGTTTGCAGCATTCATAACATGTGCATAGCCAGTATTGCATTATATAATTTTCTCTCAGGCTTCAGTAGTCTGAAGGATATTCTGACAACTAGGTCCCATTCCAGTATCATGTGCACTTTCAATTTATTTACTCCAGTAGGATGAATGATATTTGACAGTTAACTCAACCAAGCTCACCCAAAGAGTAAAAAGCTAGTTTTCGTAGCATGCATGCTACAGGAGACAGATCAGCAATAAAACGTCCTTGGAAATCCGAAGGAATAAATGTGGCTACAATGCGGCAAAAGCTCAAACCAACGGTGAAAGACAAATAGAATAATAATTTTAATAATAATAATGGTGACAACAGACATCCAACGGGATTAGAAAAACATGTTCAATATATGTTCAAATCAACACGTAAAATAATGTTGAATTGAGTGAATAATTAGGCGAATCATTAACAATTGCGGCTTATCACTACAGCGATGAATATCAAGGACTACCATTAAGTTTTTCGCCAAACAGTTAACATTTGTTCAGTCTGATGCCGTCCATCAATGAAATATATATGTTAGCGCCTAATGTAAAATAATGATCTATTTTGGTGGTATGGTTGGTTAAAAAGTCCCGAATAAATTGGCAACATGCCGACTGTTTGTTGTGTCGAAGCATTTCCTCAAAATACATTCTTGAATATTCACCGGAATGGGGTGATTACTGATAAAACAGAATAAATTGTTCCACACAGATGCACTTGGATTCAATATTTTTGAGGCACCGTAGATACGTTGGATTATATTAAGCATCAGACACTTCTTGATTTCATTCTTGAATTACGTGACAACCCATCCATCAGAGCATAGTTAGGGCATCATACTATGCTCACCCCTTCAGCAGCGCCCATGGTTATGGTGCCCTCCAAACTGGAGGGCAAGCCATTTGACCAGCATGCATCTGATTTGACTGCTTTCATTTTGTCTGACATCTGCGGCGAAACATGAGCACGTAAACTTTTATTTACACAGTTCATCTGTAGGAGTGAAAGAGATTATGCATGCGTACATACAAATCAGTTGTTTCAGTTGTTATAAAGAAGCCCTTTAACTAAACGTAACACATTTAAGTTCGACCGTTCAAATAGTTTGCCAAGACCTATAACTTGTACTTAATTTTATCAAACGATTTCAGGAAACGTTTCTAATTTCCTGCATTATTTTTAAATGCTTGGAAATTGTATTTATGATTTTAACCACCGTTTAAATGGACGAACACATCCATGGCTGTCGGAAATCCTGAGTTGCTTGACGCATTAAAGTCCATTGTTCTCCTATTGACACATGGTGCTAAATAAATTGGGCAAGGTTGTTCGATAAAATAGTCTGTGGCAGTTTGGCACAACTTTTCGTTGTGAAAAATTCCCTTCCACAGAGTGCCTGGTATGTTCAGTGATCCAAGTTATTCATTACGACTACTTTCGGCATTGTGTTATATGGCAGCAATGTGACTCGCCGCTTTCCCAATTCCTGAAATTTGTATCAAAAAGTATTCCATGAAAGTAAGTAAAAGCGAGAAAAATGAAAAGCAGGCAAAATGCTTCGACTTATCCTATCAAAACTGAATTCAAACTGAATAACGATCTCTGCTGGAAATGACTGATAAGTTTGAATTGCGATTATTCACTTGCATCAACTTCCTGTAACCGACATTTATCCTAGGAAGCGGAGACCTGCTTGATTAGCATCGCTGAATAAGCCTTCAGAAGACAATGGCTTATAATTGCAGCAAAACACAAACAGGCGACTTCGCTCTTTCTGGTGTATTATCAATCAACGAGGGAGGAGAAGAACACGTTTAAATGCACTGAAACAAGATGTCTATGGTAGTAAAAACACCAAAGTTTACTTCATGTGCAATTCGCTTTATAATTTGAAAATGTATAAACAACAACGCCATTGCACACATCTTAGGGCCCAGACAATTCCTCCTTCTTTAGTGCACCTTTCTCACACATTTCTTGTAAATTAGCAACAAGGATCCTTTGCTGTGTAGTTTAAAACCACATTAGTCTTCAGACAGACGAGGTTTCGCAGGTTGCTTCTGTAAATAAATCCAACGAAATGCATCCGTATAAAGGCGACACTACGCACCAAACGTGCGATGTCTATCATTTTCAAAAAAAAAGCAGCAGAACTGATGCATGTGATGACAGAAGAAACGTGGCACATCCACACGCTCACCGATGACAACTGAAAAGAATAATTTCATGTACAAGTCACGTGAACAGACTATGACATTAGAAGTGCAGATATAGATCAACACATAAATTATATCAAAAGTCATGAAATGGTGAACCATGCTGATTGAAAAACCGGTTTATCAGTAGTCTAATTCTATCAGCTTCTGATATACTAATATGTTTTATCAAATCTGCAATGTTTGTTTTTCCTCACTTGCAAATCCGTCTACAATTGTTTTTTCCCATACATTGTGATGAGTATTTTGGTAAATAAACGCCTATTTTTGCAATAATATTTGTTTCCCGGAGTGATACGATAATTCAAAATGATGAACACGCAGTGCCTGCCTCGGCATTAAAGTCTCTCCTCAGCTACCGACGAAATGATTGACGGAAGTTGAAGCAGAACTAGACAGCTGACGTTGTTGTCGTTGGTCCAAAAAATTCTATTGGGTGCACGGTATTAATTTTACTTGTCAGGGCTATAAGTTTAAACACGATGTCGGCCAGAGCAACTGACGCACGACATTCAATATATGATCACCGTAGAAAGCCAGGCTTTTGATGATGCATTCGTTTTGTGATTGCGAAAAGGATCATTTCGAATATCAAGTGGTACCTTCCCTATCCTAATTGCAGTACTGGCCGCTACATTCCGTATCATTATGTCTGCTGAGTATAGACCAATCAGAAAAAGCAAGTCTATAAAGACTCACCAAGGCTTATTTATTATTATTTAGAAATAAAATTTGCTTCAATATAAATGATGTTGGCCATACGAACTGATGTGTTTCTCAGGGGCCCGTTGCTTCAGTTTCCATTAGACCTGTACTTTTTTGTGGCATTGAGAAAAACCTTGCTGAATATGTACTTTTATCACGCCCAAAATATTTGCGTTTCCAGCAAACAAGAAGATTTGGATTACTATTGTTTATTGATGCAAAGTTGTTCCATTTAAGTAGGAGAGGACGGTCAATAAATTGTCATGTTTACAAATTAATAAGTAGACGTGGCGATCATCCATGAATCAGGTGCATCAGAGGCTTTCGGCGACTGTGGATGAATTGCACCGTGTTACGCCGATGCCGGAATAAGTCCAAATTGGTCACTATCATCCTTAACGCGGCATTATCTCAGAGGTGAGGGAATCCATTTCTATCAATCAAAGAAGCACCATGGTAGGCAGACACATTTTGTTCCACTTTCTGCGATCAAGCCCTTTGAATTAGTCCGAATCTTAGGTTGTGAGCCTTCATGAAAGCGATGATATTCATGCTAGACAGTGCAATTTATTGTGTACAACCGTTTTCCATGTATTCAAACAAATTACTACGACTTATCCTTGAACTGGCCCAATCTCTATCTATCACCTAAATGGTAGAGTGACAATAGAATACATTGGAAGAAAAGGTTTTTGACGGGATTGTTTTCTCTCGATATCTGGCCCAAGCGTCGCACAGATGATTTTATTCAAAGGTTAATTTATAGGAAACCGATTTGAAACGAACAGTTTACCCACTTCAAAAGCTTTGTCACACTCAAACGAAAAATAAATCTTATTCAGTGTCTGATAAACAGAGCGATAACAATATGCACCGATGACACCATAAATGCGGACCTATAATTGAATCGTCGTTTTCCTACGATAACGTTTTGCGGATAACGTTTAACGAAACACCCGTCTGAGGGAAAGCTTTGCGAGTGCAGAGAGGAAACCAGCATACATTTGTCTTCCATTCTAGAGGAATACAATCGCGGAATTGGTTAGCGGCAAACTAGGAACTGCGTTGGAGAATACTTATCACGCGGTAAAATTACGTTTCATATTCATTTTCAGACCGATTTGTGTGCAAAACCGAAAAACATTATTCCTGCTTGTCCACCTTCATTTTGTGTGCACCAGTTAACGTGTTCATGTGAAGCGTATATCGGCCGCACGAGCATCACGAATAATTCTGATTTGCGATTACGTATCTCACTGCAGGAACTATATTTCCAAGTGAAAGACATTAGACTTTGCAGTACACTGTGTGCTTGCATATATAACTACATTCATTTATATAGATAACACTTTGTTGTTTGTTTCCGACGGTCCTTTGAAAATCGGCTTTGGTGGTTTCTTTAACCCCATGTTGCCTATGTATCCATCTGTCAAGCGGAATTTGCGTTCTCTACCATTCCTTTGGTCATATCACTGATTATCCAGTTTTTCTACGATCCTATTACCTTCCGGTAAACTTAAATCAATTTCGAAGTCATCGGAAGCCTACCTATCACTGATGAGGCCCTTTTTACTTGAGGGTAATTCAACAACACATCCTGCGACCTTAGCATACGCATAATGGTTTCTAGTGGATAACAATCGCTTGACGAACTATAACAGAACCTCATATAAAACTCTATACTCACAGTAGATGAAACAACACCAGTGTTTGTTTGCATTTGGAACGATGTGGAACTCTGACTCGAAGAAGGCAAATGTCAGCACACGGAGAACTGGGAACTAAACCGACGACGACTCACATCAAGGAAATTTTGCAAATCATTAGGAGACTGCTAAAACAAAACATATATGATCGATACATTTCATCCAAACTTCTGACTTCACCACAAGATATCCGCGAACTTTCTCCATGTGCCTTGCTTAGTTTTAAAGAGAATAGTGCATCCCACAGTATCCTCTTAAAATGTGTTGGATGTAATTGAGCGAAACAATTGCATTTATCATTTTTAAATGCGAATGCTGTGATGATCGTAAAGCATTTTCATGCCCGAACGTGTGCTACCTTCAAAACCAACGGTTGTAATAATGGCGAACACCGCTGCAGTCCGCTTTTGCTCAGAGAATCGTTCAGGACCTTTGGACTACACCTCTGGGCATCTTTGGACAACAACCATTACAAACAAGAAGGAACAGAACTCGATAAGGGTGCCCACTTAAATAGAGAACAAATTTAATAAGTCAAAGAGGACCTCCGATAAAGGGGGCGAGCAATCGACTAATACACATTTGGTTAGACCGCTATTAGTTTCCCTCACATCTCCAGAAGTCCATGATCACACCATATTCTGTTTACACACTACATCAGTCAATTCACGATTATCTTGCATCCCGTCCTGTTACAGCCGGTTTTCTATGACAACCGAATGGTTGAATCTAAGCATTCCTATATTGAATGACACAAGCGAGACACCATGGAGACGAACCAATAAACACGTTTTACTACAAAAGTCACGTACATTACTTTCAACTTGTCAACAATGATCATATGCTGCGTAGTTCATAACCATTTTTATCGTCCGACAAAGACATTTCTCACATTGCTGGCGTAAACGGAATCAACCAAATGCATCGTTTTAAAGGCGACACTACACATCACACAAAAGGTTGTCTACATTCATCAAACATGTCGGCAAAATTCATGGATGTGACTACGTAACATGCGCTGCAAACCATTATACTCACTAATAACAACTAAAACGAACAACCTCTTTTGCAAGTCACGTCAACAGACTACGTGACGTTAGAAGAGCGGATATATTTTGTCGCGTAAATTCTACCACAAAGCGAACATTGGAAAATGTGTTGATTGACAAACCGGGTTATACGTAGTCTACTTTTAACAGCCTCTGGTTTATGAATTTTTTATCCAACCGTAAAATTTAGTTTTATCTCACTTGTCAATTCGTTTACAATTGTTCATTTTCATCTGATGTGCTAATTATTACGGAAAATCAAATGCTTGAATGTTAAATAGTACTTGTACACGGAAATGATAAATCCATTCAATGCAAAAAATGATCAGTGCCTACCTCGAATCTTTTGTTTTGCCTTAACTACTGACAATTTGATAGAAAAAAATTTGAAGAAGAACCAAACTGCTGGCTCTATTTTGGTTTGCCCAAAATAAGCCCATGGGTACAAGGTATGAATTGAGTCTGTCAGGTCTGAACGTTTGAACAAGATACCAACCACAGCATCTGACGCACAACATTCTATATACTTTTGTTGTACAAAGCCGGTGTGTTGAAGACGTATTTGTTTTGTGACAGGGGAAAAGATTATTCGCACGAAAACAAGGACTAAACCATATTTTCCGTTTTCTAATTATAATCATGTGGCATTAGAATAAACCACGCTGAAGACAAATCTCTGTGCCACCCAAAATAGTTAACCGTCCAGCACACGGCCAGATGAAAAGAACCACTGTTTAACCATGTTAATGTATTTGATGTAAATAGCAGAGGACGGTCAACTAAGTATTTAATCCATACAACATAAAATAGGTGTGCTTTCCTCCGACCGTTTTCCAATAGCAATCATCTAATGAACGAGGTGCGTCAGAAGTTCTCTGCGGCTGTGCGCGAATCAGATCATGTTACACCGATTTCCATATACTTCCAAAATAGTTACTACAAAGCCTCATGTAGCACGATCTCAATGGTCGGAAATTCCCTTATATCAGTTAAAGAAACAACAAGGTACATGGACACATTATTGCCCCACGTTTGTCAATAAAGCCATTTGCACGTAGCATGAGTCCTAGGTCCATTCACTGTGCAAATGACTGTGTGCACAAACGTTTCTGATGTAACCCTTCGAAAACCGACGGGTTGATTCTCGAAATGATTCTCCCACTCCGTCTACCGTATGTTGGCAGTAAACCACTACACTTTTGAAAATTGTTTACACTGACGAAAATGAGTGATCTAATGTATAAAGTTGTCTTGAATTGTTCGTCTTGTTATCGTTCCAGAGTATTTTTCTTGAGAGAAGCTAAATCACAGATTTTCCTAATCCATAATCATATGGATGAGAGTGGTCCTGCATTTGCCCATCAAATCTGACAATGTCAGCTGGCTGATAACCAAACGCCTAAAATCGGCCTTTAGTTGTTACTTCTACGCAGCCGATCCCATTGTTATTTCATCAGTCACCGGGTTGCAAACTACCTCATAAAAAGAACCACCATCTCGCTCGCTAAATTTAATCATATCTTCCTATCGGTTCAAGCGTGGATGTTCCGGCATTTACATAGGCACAACGGAAGGACTACTGTGTTACGGAGTAAAAGAGGACATACCCGTCTGGCTTCATAAAAACTATGGATGAGAAATTCGGAGTTATGACGTCACTAATGACCCTTAGGGAACTCATTTCATCGACCACACAACACCTGGTCAAAACGAATCGCAGTGTCATGCTAAGCGACGCGTTCGAAATCCTTTGAAACTCAAACAACACCAGGGTTCTGAAACACACTGAGGTACTAGCCATCCAAATTATCATCCTCCACCGTGTAAACAGCGCAAAAGGCTTTCAACGTTGGCGCTACATTGATGTGAAATGCGTTTGGTCCGTTATTTTTACCACAATTTGTCTCCGCCTGTGATTTCATTTTTTTCTGATCATACAGTGATCATCAAATGAACTGTAGTATGCATGTGTACAGATAAAGAAACATGATCACGTATGCAATGTGTAAACCTGTTCTTGTTGAACTGTGCTTCCCAAGAACCGTCAGTCAGCTATTTTATGCGTTTCTCTAGTCCGAACTTGGAGTAAATGATTTCCGACTAGAGCAGTAAAGTGAAATGCTAATTTTTTGAATGAATTGTATTGAAAATATAAATTCTCTTTATACAGGAATCACACCGAAAATAATCCTAAAGTCATTACCGATTTATCAAAATGATGTTCGCACGATTTTCTATAAATATAAGGAAGACATTTTGTGATCAATGAAGTTCGCTGTTTGGACTCAACGCATTAAGATCTCATCGTATTTCTTCTACCTCTAGCCCTGCTTGGTGGATTTGAACTATGTTTTTCTCTTCTGGTGTTTTTATATACATCCAGCTGTCTTACGTTGAATAGGCGATTGAGTCTACGCATAATTGTCCATCTTCAACTCTAACTGCGCCATTCACTAAACTTTTATCGTTCTTCGATCAATCGCGTTTCCTCCAACTGTAGGTTTTCTCAGGCACAGGGTGTTCGTCTCGGACTGTCCTTCGAGATGCTGCTCCGCCCATTTTTTATCACAATTGCGCCTTTTGTTTCTGTTACAAGAAAACGACTCCTGACACATCCACGCTGCTTCAGTGACCTCAAAATCCGAACTACACTCACGGTCGTTCTCATGGTTTGGTGAGAACCATATTTCCAATAGTTTTTCATCGATTCGGAAACAGTAGCGATCTGTCTGTCAGCTGTCAAATCCCCTCTTGTTGGTTCCATAATTCCCATGTCAATAAGAAAAGCAGTTTAATGTATGGTTTAGTCTTATATTTTCTGTTGATCTAAGCGAAATGTGTAAATATTTCATCGGATACCAAACGTATAGATTTGGTTCCAAATGTAATTAAATACAATAATTCAGCTGCGTCAGGCAAAATAGACAATAAGCAGGTGCATCTTATGATTATTCAGATAAAGGGGTTTGAGCAATAAATGATTCATTCACTCTACTTACGGTACAGAATTGCTTTCAGTTGAAAACCACTTAGTACAACAAGGCTAAATTGTCTATCAATGGCAAGTTCTTCTTATCAAGTTTTCGCCGTTATGAAAATTAACTAGAGAAGACTGTTTTGCTGAGTGAATATGTAGGCAAACTGAGCAACAACCCACTCATGTTCCTCAGTATCCGTCTGAGTAAACCGCAGTCTGTCCAATTACGGCAACCCTCAAGGTAGCTAATTTACACAGGTAAACGTTTGATATTACAGCCGAATCTGGCATATCGGATGCCCATTCAATGACATTCCCCGTGAAACGTGTTGACTCATAAACGGTGCAACTGTGGGTTTAAAGAATACAAATGAAGCCTCAAAGTTTACCATGCTGGGAGTGCTTTGTGAAGAGAAACTTTCAAATTTCCTTTACTTTTTCTCGGATGACAGTCAAGGAATCTCTGCCTTTTGAGAAAAATTATTCATAACTTTTCCCGAATCTGTCATGATGAAATCGGAATGCAAATGTTCATATTTTTCAGGTATTTTATTTTGTGTATTTTAAGTTAAGCGATTTGCTGTGAGTATTTTATCACTGCATGAAACCTGTAAATTATTCCAGATTGCAGAATTACCATGTGCTTTCTACTTTAAGAAGGAGTAGGTGTAATATGCACAAGAAAGATGTATTCGACATCATGGTCTTGCTCAAGCTTCTGAATGAATTTCTTTTACCTAAGGGTTCCAATGTGAATCGGTAAAGGGTGTATCTAAACACTCCTGAAATGAAATTTCCACTAGTAGTGAAAGTGATTCGAGAATAGTACATTCGGAGATAAAATACGGAATTAATTATTACAAACATCATTGGATAGATGTGGGTTTTGATGAATTGGATTCGATGCTCAATGGCCGGTCTCGGTGGACGAGGTCTAGTGTTATGTGCAAACACGGAATTCTATTTGACCATGAACTATCTATCATCACTGCAATATTCCCGATCAGATCACGGTTGAGAAATGAGCGATTCAAAAGCTGCTCTGTTGACAAACAGTAGCATAAAGTGAATGAGATAACTCAACAAAAACAGGTTCCTAAAACGTTCAGACGAACACCTTGTATTTCGACTCAGCTCGTTAAGTTACGATCAACACACAAAACTCTTGTAAGCACTGTTCAGAAATATCGCGTCTTCAGTTCAATTAAAACGCGTTCCACCATGTCGTTCGGTTAGGGTATAAAATCCCGCCAGTTTCTTGAATCGACAGTCCTGAAAGAAGAGCACTTATCACCATTTCGTGCCTCCAGGTCAAATTTATTTACCCGGTGATTTGGATGATAATTTTCACATGGTTGGCAGTTACAATATTTACACCAGCGTTGAGTTCAGATTGAAGATAAAAGTCATGCTCTTATATTGATTGTTATGAGTAAAACATCAAGTGCATTGTTTCCATACAAAACAACGTTTCCTTTCAATCTCAAATGACAGAATACAGGCCGTGTTATATTTGATGTGGTAAATAGCTTTAAACGAAGAAGGTTATTACGCGTTTATGTTTCACTGACGCTTCCCGTTCTGTGATATTGTATCACATCACTTTGAAAAGAAAATAGGCAACCAGTGATGTAAGCGGTATTGGTCCGACCCTCCTAGCGTAGTCTGAAATGTATGGACAATCAATGTGATTTAAAATAAAGGATAAAACAGAGAACTCCGGGCAGTGTGCAATACGATTTATTCATTAGTTTTACTTATCAAATTTAACCTCAAAATGGAACTCACCGGTTGTGGACGTTGTACCCTGCGTGGTTCCTATATCTATAAAAAAATAATGTGAAATGTGTTTGTTATTTGACACGTCACACTTGTTGTAAATTAGCTGCATTTTTGATATTCAGTCTGTTCTTTTTATAATGGTCTTCACGGTTAATCTAAAGTGAATCATGTGCTCAGCAAGAAACTGATTGGATTGATAAATTGTGGAAGTCGAATTTGGCCCGTAGCATGTAGCTTTGCATTTGTGTTAGTCATACCTCTCACGAGACAACAACGCAAGGACTGTCGATTATTACTTGACTAGTGTTTGTTTATGCTTCATAAAATTATATTCAGAGCATAACGCAGTTGAAATGCAGCATCAAGTTGCACAAAGCAAGCAAATAAAATTCTGAAAGGAACCTTAGTTTGAAAAGCGACTCAAGATGACTTTAACTGTAATCCCTGAAGAAAACACAATCCGCTGGCACAGAAGACAGCATCTTTTAAAACAACACAAACCGTTTTTCATACTGTACTGTCCGTCCTAATGTTAAATTTTCCCTCACTCAAAATACGATCTACTTGGACGACTAGAACACGTATGTAGTCGGTTATTCAGAACCTACTTTTGTATCTTAATTCCTTTTACCTCGTTTCCACCCGAAGGATGCAAATACTACGTGTGTCCGAAGAAAAAGGCTCTCAGTGAATTCTTCCATTTCCATTTCAAATTTGGTAATGTAAACAATAGAAACATCGATTAGCTATGAACTATGGGGTCATCACAAATATCCGAATAATATAATGAAAACGCTGAAGACAAATGAGGAATGTCAAAGAATAATGATTTCAGTTTGCTTGCATCGTCGGTATTCTTACATGATAGTTCAACCCAAAACATAATGTGTAAAGGATGAAAACTAACTCTCCGTATTTTGAGCTACGGTTGTTGGGGCCTCCGTTTCGCCATCAGTGGCTGCAGATGAGAACATGAGAAGAACGAACAGATTGTTCCGCAAATATAAATGAGCCTTCATATGGGAGAAGCGGTGCAAAAAGGGCTTAAAGGGAATTACTGATCTGCTCAAACATTATAATCCTAAAAAATGGAAACTAAGACCTTACATTATTTCAATCGGTAGAAACAAGCATTCACTGTCAATTAGGGGTTCACAATAAATCTTTCACGGACATAATAAGAGCGTTGTTATATCGTCAATCTAACATAATTGTCCAACCCAAAAAAACGTAAATGATGAAAACTAACTGTCTGTACTTTCAGTAACGGCTGTTGGTGCTTCAGTTGGGACAGCTGTAGTTGGAGGAGAAAAAACGACACGAAAATTACAGGAAATTCCGCAAATATAAATAAAAGTTTCATATTGGAACGGCCATACAAATAAGCGAAACTGATAGATTTGATGCAATTCGATAAACAAAAAATATGCTCGCTACTTCCGAGAACAGCTGACAATCTTCAAAAGCAAACATTACGATGAGAGTAATGGCGCGTAAAACTGAAAGTGAAATACATAATTTCCATTCTTATTTGGATAATAGGAAACTGTGGCATGGCGAATTAGAACAAAATAAGTCCCAAAATGAGTTGGAATTATTTCCAAATACCTTGATTATTTCGGTAAATTAGTTCCATTTTTAGTTTACTGTATAATACAGGAATCAGTTATTAGGGGTTTTATTGAAAACCATGCGCATTACAGGGCCAAGGTAGCTTCTATCCAGTGTCTTGTTTGTGTGTTTCAAAGAACATAACAACAGTAAAAATCACAAGCCACTGTATTGACAAATTCACTGCTATCGGCATATTCCAGGCCCGGTAAAAGGATTGAAAAATGTGCTCAAACGGAGCAAATCATTCCATTTGATATAAAAGCGCAGAGGTTTCAGGTCACTGCACTTACGTTCCTTCACGTCTGTAAAGGAGATTAAACGAGTTCAACAACTAAGATCATCGAACAGAAAATTACCGATCAATTATAAATTAGGCAACGCAGAAAATATTGCGCTTAAAACGAATACAAATTTAGGCGACTCATAAAGTGTTACATTTTAAGATTCACAATATCCACACACATTTATGTTTCGTTTAAATAAGAACTAAAAGTTCGACTACTATGAGTTGTCGGTTTGTGCATGTTAATTGTGTCACAGTTTTTTATTGTTAAGAACAGAATTGCATCATTTCGATTGCAGACAATTTATAAGACTAGGAAATCTTCAGTCTGGTTCTATTTATTGTACCTACTTTGCGTGGCTTCTGAAAGAGGTAAATCTTTGGAGTATATTGCCTTAGTATGGATCATCCATGGTCATCGAACAAGTCATCACTGATGAACATAGGTGGGAAAAAATGTAAACCCACATTTGTAGTAAAACTGATACAAAATAAAGCGACTACTGTAATGGTACATTTTAGGATCGACAGCATCTCCAACGATTTATATTTGGCTTATATCCCTAGGAGAAGTCTTCACAACGTAAATAATTCAAGACGTTAAGTAGAAGTTATTCATCTCATTCAGCGTAACATAGAAGTTGTGCGGCTCGCAAATATACAAGTTATACTTTGGGTTTATAAATTTTGATATCAAAATCTAATGAAATGTAGACACGGTCACTCCATTAGCTCTCAAAACAAAGGTTGTGACAGTTCACCCTGAATATGTTGAGAAGTTATTAAAAGTGCATCCATCAATGGAACTTTGTGGCTTATAGTCATTTCGTTCGTTTTTCCGATACCGGTCTTAATGTCTCTCTCTTGCGTATAATAATACTGAAACATCCTCAATCTCTGACGCGCCCTTATGTTGGGCATCGGGTCGTTTTCCCTTCCCTGTCTGTTCCAAACGGCATCCGCGTATAGAGTACAATAATAATTGAGACGTCTAACACGCAACACAAAGTCACTTCACTGGAATAAATAAAATCATATGAAATTATGCGGCATCTATTGATAGAGATTTTTTACCGGGTTCTGCTGCTGTTACTGAAAACAGGACAACCATTGCTCAAAAATCAGCCTCACCAATGCCTAATAATCATGGATCACAACGTAACAAGGAACAACAATAAAATTTGTATACTAATCAAAGGCATTTCTAGTACATCTGCGCACAATCTATTACTTCATAATAAACCGATTTTTGTAAAATGCTTCCATTTGACGGGTTCAACTGTGAAAATTTCGGACGCCTCATATTTATTTTGCTGCTGTGAGACGGATCATCACCTGTGAGTGATCAATTCGCAAAGATTATCGGTCTGAGAGTTTACAGATCAATTATGATGGTGGTTATTTAGTTCAGTTGCAGACACCTTCCTACAGTAGAAAGTCTCCAGCCTGGATCCAGGCCATTTACTCACCTTGGGAAATTACTGAACATAATGTAAAGAAGTAGCGATTTTCACTCAACTTCCCTCGTATTGTTCAATAAAGACATGCAAACTGGGATTCCGGCAATATTTATTCACCTATTTGATTCATCGTATACCAACATTTGCAGAAGAAGTAGTCTTATAGGAAGCATTCACGTAAACTCATGAAACTAGTTACCGTCAATGGAACAAAGAAGTTCATATTTATTTTCTGCATATGATTCCAATGGGGAAAGTGATACTGTGCTTTTGCAAAGTATCAGCTTGCTGGCTAATTTTGTCTTTTTGTTTTGTCTTTGACGTATATTCGTATTTGCAGTCATCTTACGATAACGCGATGCTTGCTAGAAACCACTGATTGTGATGGACGAACCTAGAATACTTACCACTGTTGGCTAAACTGGCAGTGAAAAGTAAATATATACCGATGCCACTATCAACGAACTACTCAACAGTGAGTGGATTGAATGTGATAACATATGCTAAAAGGTGAGTCACATTTAGGCATGGAACCAATTTCGTCGGGGTTAAACAAAATCTTTCGACAAAAAAGATTATCTTTGATTTATCGGAATGTA
>UZAN01042434.1:25461-48392 GCA_900618425.1 Echinostoma caproni
TATCCCATGGTCGATTGTTTGAGGTAACTGGTGTTGTAGCCCAACCATTGTTAGTGCACATGCGACTATTTTTTGGGCGGAATGGCCGGTATACACAACGAAAATTTATTCATTACGCGTAATACGGTTAAGAATCACTCAGTTGGGGTTGGTGGCCGTACTTAATGAACGAACCGTAACTATCGGTCAAAGGAAATCACTGAATGAATTAATTGTCGTTGGAACAGTCAACCGTTCCATATCATGGATGAACCGAAAATCCACATCAAAATGACGTATCCGTTGTTGTATGAAAAAGTGTTTTCACCCAAAGTGCCTTATTTAGGTGATGATTCTGACAAACAAACTCCATGCTCGAAGCATTCTCTAATAAACTGGCTGTATTTGCTGACCTTTATTTCCGGTTCTGACCTGACCTTTCTCACACTATATTGAATGTACTCCATAGTGCTTCAACATCCCATACAGGAAATATCAACGTCAGTTTTGCATGATTCTCTTTTCGTTTTCCTATCCATGAACAAGCACACATTTCAAATAACAAAGGTTCACCGATGCCTAAGAGTTTAGCATTGCGAATAACCGAAATAGGTTAGGCAAACGAAATAGGCTTATATTTGTGTCTTATTTTCATCGCGTGGCATGAAACACGTGATTCCGGGTATCTCGGTCTATTCCGAGCAACGGATATCCGTAGTGCCAGGTTATCATACGAAAATCGGGGGTTGTATGTGGCAAAGCATGTCATGACAACAAGACACGCTTTTGTTCGTATTTCGTTTTGAAACCTGTACAACGTAACCGCGATTCTAAAATACTGAATATTAGTGAAGTCTATTTTGCTTTTTGCAATTAACTAAAAGGAATTGAAAGTTGAGAAAGTATGGAATCCAGAGACGTAGCTGGATTTCCTTTGACAACTTCAATTATGAAGCATTAGGATCTAAATATTCTGAAGAACATCGAATCGGAGCAAGTATTTCCGAAATAAAATTGGGTAATATGAGTTGTTTAATGTGGGAAAGTGCACTAGGAGCTACGACGTTTGATAAATGCTCTGCTTTAGGAACAAGAATTGAGCGCTTTATTGAGTTAGGGTTTATCACTTGGAAACGCCTCATAAATTGTGAATTTTTATTGTTTTTCAATCTCAATATTGAGCGTGGTAATGCACGAAGCATTTCAGAATTGACTCATCTCTTTTCGATTGACGCATTCTATGTTTCTCAGCTGACTGATTTCCAGTCCGTTGGTATGATAAAAAATGAAAGTTCCGGTAAATAAATTTTTGTTATCATCCTGCTGTTTCCGAGCTCAATAAAACGGCGTATTGTGCACTAAGCCGAGAACCTACTGAAGTATTCTATTCTGATCCAAATGGGTTCAATGGTATATTCAGTGTAAATGTTTAAACTCCTTGCTTTTCTTCTGTTTAATAGCTTCAATACCCCATTTACGAGGCTGTTTGAGAACTGCCTCGTGATAACGTTCTGTCGTATACTTCAATCAATTACTCTCATGAGTACACTTTATTTTCAAACGATAGCAGTTTTAAATGAAATACTTTTCCGGTATAGTAATATTTGCAGCAGTTTAGAAATTTGAGTTTATTTACTGATCCCCTGTGATATCATTGAACTCGAAGGTAACGCAATTGTCGTAGCTCACGTAGGCCAGTGGGTTAATTGGTTTTGACGCTCTTAGTGAGCTCAGTTGACAGTGAGTAAACTTCAAGGTCATTTGCACAAACATAGAGGATTCTCGGTAGTTGTATTCTTATTGTCCTTATTATTATGGACAAGAATATAAAACCCAGTAAATGGTAAGTTTACCTTCATGCTTCGCTTGGCACCATACTTTTTACGTTACAATCAAGTCATTTTTAATTACGTAGACTCGATGGAGTTGTGGATAAACCAGCTGACCTTATTACCCGGAACAAAGAGATGATAACGAGATGTAAACATTTTGTATTGCTGTGAATGACTACAATGAAAAGTGAAAACCTATAATGCATTTAAATAGGGTTGATATGGTAACAAAATGTTTTTGGTCTATATTGACTGCTAATTTGAAAAAGTCCGCTTTGTGGACGGTGTTAGGTCACGTACCTACTTAGAAATGACGCAAACGTACTGACTGAAATGGTTTTGTTCCCCTCTTTGGGCGAGTACACAGTGAAAATAATAACATTAGGTCACAACTAGTAACACGTTTTATATCCACAATTCCATAACGTCACTCTCATTGAACTGTTCATACCCAGCGGTCCTGCAGTTTTTTTAAATTGAAGAATGCAGGTTTCTTAGTTTGGATGGCGTAAACGATTTTGATTGCAAATTTTTTAGCTATCCAATTTGGAAGCATCTGTGTCAACTCTTCATGCTGAATAACGAATAACCTTTGCCCAAAACAAAACTGAACTGAAAGACTGCACGATAAAAGTTGATATTGACTAGGTTTTTGGAGTTGCGAACATTGTCTAAGACGAGGGTTTCATTGGAGATAAACATAATGGGTACACTGCCTATATCGTGTGCTTCAGTAAATGATTACGATTTTCACATTAGATGTCAATTCAATGAACCCACGTTGTCTTTTTTCTTCCAACATTTTATTCATATGGTTTTATGGGGATACAGAAAATAATCCATTGGTTTGTATTTATATTCTTCTATTGCAATTCAGCTGCCCCCTGAAAAAGCGAAATAAATTTTCCTCGCATATTCTGTTTTTCGTTAACCTCCCCCCGCTCGGCGTCTCCTGTTGAGAAGACAGGTGTTGATATTTTGATTGAAATATGTAAGAACTCGTGGCTTATCATGGAGTACATTTAGGACATTTTTGGTAAAATAATCTATTTGTGATTCTATTCTAAAGCTGTGCGATCTCCAGGTCAATAGGTTGAGATTGATAATGAATATTTTTTTAAAGCGTTATCAAGGCTGATTACCACAGTACTGGACAATAGATTGACAAGAATGTTAACTTTATAAGACAAAGAGTTCATAGGTACAGTTGTTGATGGTTCATCAGTGAAAAAGCTCAAACTTATGAGTTCCGTATTACGTCAGAAAAAAGAACATGTTTCTAAAACCCAAAAGTACTTTTTGATGTGAGATCCCTCGGAGGCTATCAAGCGGAACTGTGAGGATTCAACGCCCATTATGTACGTGTATTGTTGGCCAACAAAACTGGAACATTTTCGTGCAAACCTGATATGTAGTTGTCAGTTGCCAAATTAGACGATCTCGGTCGCCAATTCAGTATTACTGTAACCGAAGCCCCTTTTTCATGCACAGCCATCGTCCCTTCTCTCAATGTTTCTAATTCACTTACGGGTCAAATGCGAGTTTTCGAATCTTTTATCAACGTGCAGTCAAGTAAATCATACGGTCCTGTTGAACTGCCACAAGACTATGCAGTGTCCCTCTCCTCTGCTTTCACTGATCTGCTTAAGAGAGGTTTTAATCAACGAAGCATTCCAGACCGCTAAAGAAGGGCTCCTCTCACATCAATACCAAAAAAAGGAACGTCCAAACTTCGTCAGATTGCTTGCACATTTGTTTGTTTGAATGTTCGAGAAAAGATTTTATCACAGAAAATGTTCTTCCGGCTAGATGTGTTTCAATTCACTAATCGTGGTCCCAGGTAAAGCTCCGATGCGCTGACTCCCGTCATAAACTGTTTCTTCTCTTTTAAACAAAAGGATGAATAGTGTTCTTCTGTTTTATTGAGTACGGTAACATTTTCTATTTTGTTAGCAGGACAAAACTTATTCGTCTATTTTTGGGAAAGTTACTCAGCTGCAAGTAACCAATCTGTTAAGTAAGCATTTCAACCACTGACTACAGTTCATTAAATTAACAACATTTCAATTCTAAAGCACCTGTAAGGGAGTTCTTCAGGTTACCATTCTCTGTCGTTTCTTGTTCTAAACCTGTATTTCTTCCAGGCTTGTTTTCGATTACTGCTTGATAATTAAATATTCGGATTAGGTTGTGCAAAGCACGAAGTTTCGGAATTTCTCCATGTGCTCTAAATGTATACATAACGCTTCAGTGCACACCGTCTGGTCTGCACATTACAGCCCTAATACGAATCCCTTCGAGTGTAAAGATGTCTTTTTTTTCAAACTGCATCTTCGAGCAAAACACTTCAGTTCTGTAAGCTAACACTTGGGGGTAACTAAACTCGATTATCACGCTTACTCGAGATAAGCAGTAGTGTGCATATCCACCGTCCCGTCCGGGATTCGAATCCCGGACCAGTTGCATGAAATGAGTGTGTTATCATTTTGCCAGCCAGCTCAGGCGAGGGGTGAACTGAATTGCCAATTCACGTTTGTTCGGGTGTCGTCGTCGCTGTCAGTGGTAGCCAGTCGGTTCAGTTTTGGCCCAACAGTGACGGAGAGAGGCACAGCTAATTGCCTATTATCTCCGATCGAGTAAACCTTGAGTCAAATGGGAATAATTCATTCGCCTNCATTCGCCTGGTAGGTTTGTGCCAGGTCAGTCCGTAACCGGCATAGAAGACTTTATTTGGTGTAGGGCTTTCGATTGGATTGCCTACACACGGTACTGTCATTCTTTTGTTTCTACCTTACCACTTCTACCACAGAATAGTGGTTATGTAGAAGTTGAATATTCGCCCCCCCCAATGAGAAAATTGAAGCGTTTGACTGTATCTGAACAGGTTTGTTCGGCACAGCACACCATCTGCCCGGTCCAATGATCCGGCGATTACCAAGCGCTGCTTTCGAAACGGATTTTAGTAGAAATAATAATGATTGTATCTATTCTGAATGAAGATATTCCGCACATTCTAGTGTTCATCAACCAAAATAATTAGGTACAATATTGAGCATAAAAATGTTCTTTGAATACTACTGTGATCGCAATTATCCATGTTTCGCTAACTTTCTAACCTGATGTTTACCATAAGAAAATTCAATTCAAAGTTATATCGGAGGTCAAAGATAAGGATTAATCTTGAATCAGACAACCAATTCTGATATTTTTCTGATGCGCTAGTACTACTACTCAAGTAAATAAAAGGAGAATTATCCAATTCTCCAGAATTAGGGGTCCTCTGAGTAATCAACACAACCTGCATGAAAATGTATGCCAATAAAGGCACGACTTCAAATGCAAGTTGGTGCGTACCAGTGTACCATTAGAGTTTTCCATCTTTTCAACTTTCTAAAACATTATGAATAGCAAAATTTTCAACTGCAAAGGCACTGACGACCTCGGATATATAGACTGGGACGGGTAAACATCACAAGCTTCCCAATGAGATATTGTCACTATCAACAGCGTCATCATCATCATCATCACCATACTTTTAGAGCATAATTTTTCTGAGGAGAAGTTGGTTAAATACGTCATGCTGATTCCGAGCAACGATCCAAATCAAATAGAGCAAACTAAATTCAACTTCAATTTCATAGCAAAATATACGTTTAACTAAGGATAATTTCCATTCACCTCAAAAGTGACCTCTAAAATTATTCTTATCGGAACCTTGATGAGGTAATTCTGAGTATGCATGTATTTCACCCAAGTGTTTGCGTCCTTTGAAAAAAGACGGGCAATCGAATCAAGAAATTTCTAACTAGAACCGTCCGATTAAATTGTGTATTATCAGTAGCTGACTTAACAATCCGGTTACGGGAGCTGATTAATTAAAAGGGACATTTGTATACATTGAAAAAAAACATGCAAAAGCAAATATGTTATTCTTTGGGATCGTATAAAGTTTTATGAAGAAATATTGTTCTCCTCAGAGAGAAAATTTGAAAAGTGCTTCGAATCACCATGAAATTCATAGGAGAAGAACGGTGATCGGTGAGGAACAAGTGAGTTAGGAAAGAAAATTAATTACGATTGATGTCATAATTTCAGTTGTGTGAAATAGTACAAGTAGCTGAAACATCCAAAGTTAGACTGTACTAGTTGCGAAAAATACGTACTCTATCCAAAATTGTCGTGAGTTGAAGTCAAAGGTGTTCGGAAGCCATTTACTATTCATCACATGATCGGTTGCATTTGGACCAAAGAAATTCTGTTTTATGCTTCGTAGAGTCTTGAAATTGTCACGTTCACTCGTCGCCAGCCTCAGTATGCAAAATGTATCTCATCAACTCTTATGGCTGATGATCAAAAATCTAAAACATGACTGTAATTTACCCCTCCCTATGTTGCCATTCTGTTTAGTCCATTTCTAAACCAATTGCCGCGATCAACAATAATTGTGCTGTATCATGCTTGATGTCAAACGGCAATACAATCAATGAGTATATTCGCCGTAACTCGGAATGTCTTGACACTCCTTTCTAATCTCGTGCAATGGATGGATGCCCACAAAAAGCGTGGTCAAACAGTTTTTTTCGTATATAAGTATTAGCTCAATAAGCTTCTCAGGCTGACAGCTCGGCCAACAAATTGATCTAAATAACACACAGGAGAAGCAATTCAGTTTGGTAAAACGTTGCTCAAAATGCAACTGACTTTCAACGAACACTTTTGTCATTGGTTAAACAGAGCCCTGATAGGTTCTCCTTTGCCAGCTACCGGTACAAGACCCTGTCTACCATCTAAAATTGGATCACTTTGCGATGAATGCAAAGTGTCTATCTACCGTCAAATGCCTGAATCAGAGTGCCAATTAAGAACGAAAGTTAGGAATACTGAGCACATTATATAAACGTGATTTCAGCGAACAAATAAGTATCCGCGATAAAATGTAGGATGTTCCAGACCTCAGTACCTTATCGTTTTAAGTTGAAGCCAACAGAAAGCTCTGATAGGCTATATTTTGCTACAAGGACTTTCGCATGCATCCTAATCTTTATATCCCAGGCGAGACGTAAATCGCTAACCTCCGTTGGGGACGTGGAACATTTACCACTGAGCTACACCGGGTCGTTGATCAATACTGGCATGCATGGATTAATTAATTATTTTCTCCCAATTCCATTAGAATTTACAAACACTGGGTAATGTCTGATATTTCAGAATGAAATGACTCAAACCTCATCGTTCAGTTTCTTCCCAGTCAATCTGAAGTAAAACATCTGGAATCACGGATCAAGAAGACTTGACAGTGACATCCTGCCTGTTGGTTAGAACTAAATTATTGCAAATGACGACAGAAGTTTATGAATTTTGAGCAAATCAAAATGATTAGGTATTCTACGGTAGAGGAGGGTTAAATACGGTTGCTCAAGAAGATATATCTTTATTTATTACTTCTGAGTGACTGTCTTGTTCACTAATCCTCAGTTGCTCTAACACATCAGCATCATCAGAATCAAGATCAGAATAAATTGCAGAGTGGATACTTGAACTAATGATGCAATCAAATTGAATCTGGTAAAACAAAACCCTAAAATCTAATTCCTTGGATTGCAATGAACCTTGTGAAAACGGATCATTGATTTATGCTCATTAGGTTAGCCAAAGGGATCTTACTTTCAAATGGTTGGTTCATAACTCGGAATTGATATTCGTGATCAAAAGCGTGACCCTTGTTTCACAAACGAGAATCGTGGTATTCGTCTACATTTCGGAAGGATATGATACTTTCTCATAACAGTTAATCTTCCCCATAGTCCCTGAACACAATGTTATTTTCATACCAGTACCGTTTACACACACTGGTGTTTTTCGTCTGCAGGAGAAACGAACACGATGGACTGTCTGAATCTGTCAATGTTTAGAATTTATCAATTCAAAGAAATTCGATCAAGTAAAAACAACGCGTTCCATTTCCAGGGTTACTAACAAATGGATAACACAAAATGGAGTTAAATACATCACTCGTGCTCCACTTAAACTAGATGTTCCGTTTGATTTCACTCAACATTTTTGGATATCCGCCTACTATAGAAATGCGGGAAGTGGCGTGATAGACCTCCTTCGAAGTGTAACTTACCGATGGCGAGGCAATAAACAGTCTATTTTCTCAACTACACTGAGGTCACACGTATATGAGCTCAAACATTCAGATCAATAAAAGAATATGTCCTCGTGTAATTATTGTCCTATATAATATAATATAATTAAACTCGGGGAAACAACAAATGATCAAGAATAGATCTTTTAAAGCCGTGAATTTGTATTTCCATGGATATTATCTCCTAAGAATTATTGCTGACTGACAAATTTCCTCTGGTAAAACAACAACCTGAGCAACAGGTTCGAGAACGTACAGCTACTTCAGGAGTGTGAGTTACAAACAGCCACTTCGGTTTGTCTGGTTATAATGAATTTTTCATCGGTCATTAGTTAAAAATTTTCTAAGGCAGTATACATGAGGCTAACCGGTGTTTCATGACTGTAGTAAACAAAGGGTGCATTGAAATCGAGAGAGAGAGAGAGACGAAAGACTACCGAATTCTATGATGAACAGCAAGGTGTGGAGTATCGAAAATCATGACATTCGGCCAACAAGTTCAGATTCATGGTTTTTCAAAGGTTATCAATTTTTTTGCTGTTTATATAAGGGAAAATTTGGATGTTTGCGTCTCACGTACTCAATGAAAATCTGAAAACACTATCCTCCTGTAGGCATAAGTCCACAAAAATCCATCAATGTACATTTGAGTTCGTAAGTGAGAAATGGTGTGTCACTCTTATCTGAGATGTCAGTTGAATACTCGTCCGATTAACGGTTCTGATGTTTAACTGAAGATTCCCGTGGTGATTTAGACAGAACAACACGAACAATGAACAAACTTGCTTGTGATAACATCGGCATGTAGTTAATAAGAGTTACGCATATACAGTCAATAGATATGCTACAACTGATGTTCTAATAAAGACGCATTGACTGGCTAATACAAAATGCTGTTCATCGGTGGTTTGTCAACGGAGAATCAGAGAAAGACGGCAAAAGGGAAAGCAGGATAAAACTTTATTTGCTAAAAAGGAGGTTAACCAAATTGATCTTCTTCACTACTCGTGTTCTTCGGATGTCTCTGATAAACCCCACACACCCAGTGTACAAAATTTTCGTCTTTTAGTGTAACTTCAAATGTCAGGGTGTTTTTACATTCATAGCTTCACATTTATTTTATCCTACATGTCCAGTGTGAACTGCAGCTGGATATTTAAACCGTTTTTAGGCGTTGGTTTCTGGTGCGTTTCCAGTGCTCTACAACTTAATAAACTAATGGATGATGCTGAAATGAGATTCTCCCAAACAAGTGACGCTCACAGGTGCCATTTATCACAAACTATCTGTTTATACCTTAGAATTTATTGTAAAACCTACCAATCTTATCCTGCATAGTGATCCTTAGAAGCAGCTCCTCTTCCTCGAATAACTTAGTTGTACTTGAGATTGTGGCATCTAAATCCCTTCTTATTTTATTTCGCTTTCTGAGTAACTCTTCCAAATGGGAATGCCTTGCAAAATCACCCAAGTTTTCCCGAGATCTTTCCTTACATCGTTATGCTCACATCAACTAGATGGACACACTTCCATCACCTCTTCTGAAGCCGGTACTTTGCTATAAAGAACAGGATCATATAACCAGAAGATCTGACTGTGAAAAACAAATAGCTGGACTCGTCGAGGCGCAAATATAACACCTAATTTGGATTACTATTCTGTCTGTTCTGAGCAACAAGATGTGACCGGGCCTAAATCGTCTTTGCGATGCTTGTGAGAACTACGAACGCAGAAGTATGAGTACGCAGTCGTTAGTTCACCGCATTATCTGGGCTAAATCACTTTCTCCATATCGCGATGAATTTGTATCACCATCCACGTCGGAGGCTCTGAAGTCTCAGAGGCAACTGAAAGCCAACAGAGTTTTAGTCTAGATTTATTACAGCCTAATACCAGAAGCCTGTCCTGAACCACTTGTTTCATTCATTACATGTAGTCACAGTTCGTGCCTTGTTTCTGGAAATATAGCTTAAGTCAAGTCAAGTCAGCTCCTTGCACACCAGGATCATTCATCATGGTATACAGCCACAGAGAAAAAATAGAATAGAACGTCATAAATTCACGAGGAAGGTTGTATAAAACTGTGGAAATTGAAACCATTTATCCAGGAATTTTTAAACTCTGCATTTGATAGATGGTTTGAGTGCCAGAAATCTTCGAATATATGAGATATCGAACAAAAAGAAGTCGGTGGTATGAGTATACGCAAGCGCATACCGACAACTAGCTACGACAGAAGATACACATTGTTTGAGTTCTGCTAGCAATTGTACAGTGATGTCCGATAGACTATTTTTGAAGTTTTCGCAAAAGGTTATTTGTTTGTTAGCGATAAAGTTGAGCAAGCGAGAAAGTGATATCCCTACATTTATAGGCGCTGATAGCAAAATTAAAATACGAGGAAAGTAAGCTTAAGGTGGATAACTTGGTTTGAAACTGCCAGAAAGTGAAAGCACCTTGGAATCCATGGAACCCATGGTGACATGACCAACCCAGTTGATAAGATCACCTAGGTTAGTGGTTAGGTCTCGAACATACCAAGAGGAAAGAAAAGAAGACAGTATTGCCCCCTGGATCATCCCGGAATGGGCCGGTAGAGACCCGGACGTTTTTCCAAGAAACCTCTTGCAGTTCGTTTTCAAGTAAAACATCCTTGTAGTAGAGACAAGTTCGTAATGAACAATCCAACCCCATTGAGACAAATGATTATCCCTGAGGGTAAGTTTAAGGGTATTACTATAGTCGAGGTAACACATGAAATGCCTATCTAAGGATAGTAAAACTGCGTTCAACAAGTTCGTAAGAGCGTCTAAGGTAGAATATTGCATGTGACATGCATATTGTCTGTAGTCTACCTGCCCAATGTTAGAAATAGTGTTACTAAGCAAAAACGTTACAAAAAACTTTAGCAAAACGGCAGTGCCGGCGATTGGTAGAAATTTCTCCGTTTTCTTTTTTGAGGCTGTCGTGATGCGCGCGGGTTTCCAACAATCATCACCCTTTTTGTTCCTGAAAGGAACGGTTGAAAATACCGGCAAGTAGCTCAGCCAGATAATACTCACATTCCCCGAGGACGACTGGAAACCTTTGATGTTTTGTGGCACATCAGTTGTGCCCTCACCTGACCAGAATTGACATCCAAAACTTCACTGCGGTCAACTGATTGAAAATATAATTCCGATACTTCCGTTTGAGTTGACTTGAAAGACATACAATTGAGGTCAGCTGCTGTGGGTTGAGGCCCGTGTAGTCTGACTTGGTTTCACAGATTTGCTTGCAATTCCGATCACCAACTAAGTTTTCAGAATAGAGTCTATTAAGATTTTGGATCTTATTCTTGATCAGAATTGATCTCTATCTAACTGAAGATAAGTCATGATTTAATATGCCTGTTCTTTGATTCCTCTTCAGTGAGCGGGGAAAAGCGTGGGTAAGGAGTGTGTAATGTACATAAGGAGCATTGGGCAGCAGAGGTCAAAGTGGAAGTTTATATAGCGAGTGAGACGTTTACCTTCGGCCGAGGCGTTTCAGTCATTNTTCAGTGATGCCAAGTGCGCTGGATCGCATAGCCTATGCAAAATCTGTTGCGGCTGGATGTAGGTGTCAGTGTACCAAGATGTTTCTTTGAGTAAATCTTTGGCAAAAAATATAAAATAATCGGAGTTTGCCAGAGGTTCCCCTCATCAGACAACAAAGAGGCTAGAATCATTCGAAAACACAAGGTCAAGTAGCACTTTGCCTCTCATAGAGAAGTTTTGAAAATTCTGAAGATAAAGGCAGGCCAAAAAATAAACACTGGCATGGTTAAAATCAGCAATAGCGATGAAAACGGAGCGTTCCGTGTGGTTAGAAAGTTCGAATGCACATAAATCAGCAAACGTCTGCACATCACAAGTTGTACCATATGGAACAAGGTAAATGTTTGATGCTACGATAGAACGATATTTACTAAAAAAGGGACTTCCATTCAACCGAATTACATGAAATGGGACTTACGTTGTAGGCGAAGAAAATCTTTGAAGACTTACACGAGTAAGATTTGGTGTGGGCTATTATACCATCACCACGATTCGGTAGTAAACAGTTTCTATCCAACCGGTGCATATCAAAAGTGATCCAGCCCAAACAAAGAGTTGTTGATATCAGGATGCAAATAAATTTCTGGTAACGTAAACATCCCCAATGCATAATTCTTTTATGTTTATCCAATTCTGGAAGTCGCTTAATTTTCCGAAAAGCGATGGTCCGTTTAATGAACAGCTAACGTGGATAGACATTTTCTGCTGTTTTGTATTGCGTAAAGCCCTCCTTGCACTCTGTATATGGCCTTCTGAGTAAACCGGACCTTGACAGTCTTCAATTTTTGCATCTATTTTTCATTGACGACAGAACTGATAAAGAATACCACTTTTGCGCGATAAGCTATCAAGGTCGCTGGAGATCCTATTGTGTAGGTAATCATAAAATCAATGAAAGACATTTATTTCAAACAGTTAAACAGTTAAAATAAATAAATAAAAATAAATTCACATTGAGCGCAAATATTGGTGTAGTGTTAGATTCAGTTAAGGTTTCAGTTACGAATTCCATATACTGATTGAAGGCTCAGTAATTCCAAATCAGCCTTGATCGTATCGCTAGAGGTCTTTAGTCAGCATCGCATTCACGGTACGGTGCATTATCTACAACATGCCACAGAATTTGAGTGTCAGACCTTTGGAGCACCTGGTCAAACCACTAAGGGTGCCACCTTTGTAGTATTTTCAGAAGCTTGTCTATGTTCGAGCAGCGCCGATGAACATCACCATTGGAAACCCGGTCTCCTTCATTTAATTTCGAGATGAGGTGTAAGCACCAATGATCAAAGACCTCTAGCTTCCTTGTATCTTATACTGTTAGCGGTCATGTGTAACATCCCTATCTGAGGCCGGGGCGAACGGGAGCCTGATAAACACGAAGCTTGGTGTTCAAGTTTATTTTGCATCGGTTCCACAACGGTATGAACAGTTGCAGGAAGGCTGTTACAGCTCTATCTATACGAAGTTAGATTTAATCTTCAGCCCAGTCGTTTTGGCTGATTGCAGAGGCGAAATAGTTGAAAGCTTGGGTTGATTCAACAAACTCACCGTTATTCGAGAAGGGTTGTGTCGTGGCAAGTTTCAGTCTCTAGCATGAACAAACTTAGTAAAGCGACCGAAAACAGGCTGGAGGCTGTCCATACTGTCCCCCAAGTACGATAACATCATCCGCAAACTGGAGTTCTATAATCCCTGTAACTGAGTGAAAATGCCCTCCGCAGTAGCTGACGAGTGCTTGTCACATTATTCAATCTACTGGGTTAATAAATGAATGCGGCGATAAGGGACAAGCTTACCTAACTCCAGAGTTCAGCGTCAATTCAGCGAATTCTTCTCCGTGCCCATGCACCTGAGTAGTATGACTGTAAAAGCCTAATAGTCTTCTTGGACATCTCGCTGGACAGCAACGACCACAAGGGTAGTTTATCTACAGAGTGAATGGGAGTGCAAAAGTCGATGAAACATGTTGTGGTAGATTGCTGTAACTTATAGCGGTATTCCAGAGCCCAACGTAGAATGAAGCGTTGTTTAATACAATCTCTTCTGTGGCAAATTCCCCCGTGGTTGGTGTGTGTTCGAATACGTATATTGGTGGCGAAGTGGTTAGGCAGTTGCCCGCTGTTTTTAAAAAGCTTACCTTCCCCAAATTAAGTGGAAAAGCTAGTGCAGTGGATAGATCGTGGTTGTTTGGCACGTTTTAAACTGCTCTTGAAATATCTAGTCTTCTCCAAGAACCTATATGCTCTTGAGAGATGTGACTGCATTGTAATTTTTCTGTCATACTAGGTGAGTCACAATTGATGTCGTTGGTCTCTTAATGGCTTGACAACTGCGAACATGCAAGCTGGTTCAACGGGTGATTGGGCAGCACGTCGAAGCGTTCTATCCACATTTGTATTTTCTGTTCCTTCTCCAGAATGAGTTGGTACATCCTGTCGCTCAACAGTTGCTCCGGTGTGTTCACCTTTTCTGCTGCGACGTTTATATCCTCTGCTCTGTTTGTAATCGCTTTCCAGTGTTGTTTACGGTACCTGTTGCTGGAACTTGGGGTATGGCAAAGTAATTAAGAAGCTAATTGGAAAAAGGCATAAAACGCGGATTGCACCATTAGCGAAACCTCACCCAACAACGGCAGTAACACCGTAGCATCGTGAATCAGCACAGACGTTGAACGTATTTTGACTTTACGACAAATCAATCATAATACTTTACCAGAAAATAATGTATTCCGTACTTCCTGTGTCCACGGTGCACCTGGCTATATTGCTACATCCTGGTACATGAACCTGTCACACTGACTCTGGGTTTTTAGTGCAAACGCTGAATCGTGTTTCGATGATCCGGTGGCTCTATTAGGTTATAGCGGGGCTGTTTGCACACTCTCCCTATGAGCTCAACCTTCCCGCACCCCTGGCAGTTAGCATTGCTGAATTGACAGGTGGTCGCTGGCTGTAGCTTCAAACGATAGGCGTGGACGGATTGGTTTCGCGTTGCCAAAAGAGTTTCATTATGGCTATGATGCATGTTTGGCCACTTGAGGTCGGACTGTTTTCTGGGCATATCGTAGGACTAGAGTGACCGATTCGCTGGAAGTTGATTACATCAGATCATCATGCTGTTCATGCTGATCTTGCGTGCCTCTGTGAAAATCAGGTCTTCTTTTCCAGCAATTTCCGTTGAATTACCAAGGTACTGAAACCTGTCATTGGAGTGTTACACAGCTGTTCCTCCAGAAAGTTGCCGTAATTGGAGCATACCACATGCTTGTTCAACCGGAAGATGAAATAACGACAAAATATGTGCCAAGGAAGGGAATTCAGCCGTAGACGCTTCAAGGATTTTTTATGAGAGTTTCACCGGAGCCTCAGAAAGTGACAGGTTATATAGCAGGGAATAGAGCTCACTGCGGCCAGTGGTGAAAAATGAGGCTGATTGGTTCTGCTCGCCTGTTTTGATAATTTTGTGCCACAGCTCGAACCGCTCCATCCACCCTCCGGTCTCCGACTAACTAACATGCAAGTTTCCCTGTTCAAAAACTGGCAGCTCGAGTAGGCGAGACCAAATTTCAGTAGTCGCTGTAGGTGCAAACTAGGGATTACAAATCACGGTCCCAACTGAAGCATCGAATCGCACTAATAATCGTAATCTGGAACCTCGCTTCATCAAGAAACAGGATAAAGACCACAGAAGAGCGGTTATCTTGTTGAGGAAAAACCAGGGACATACGAACAGATGTCATTGATTAAACAGATCTTCGTCAATGGCCTACTTACATTCTCGACATGATTCAACGTCCGTTCGGACTACGCAGCTTCTGGTTCGTTGGCACTATTGGCCTTTGATTTGTTTCTCAGAAACCCTAACGCATCGCACTGTGGTTAGCGTTAGCTTGCAGGCCAGAATCAGCACATAAATTCAGTATATCACTAACCATTCTGCATTTGCAGCAGCGTTGAACATGGCCGAATTTTCGCAAAACATACTGAGTATGCCCGTCTGATGTGGCGGTGCGTGCATACCGTCCTTCTACGATAAGGAGAATATCCATTTTCAGACTGTGTTTCACTACGGGTCAAGATGGTTTATTGAATTAGTTTTTGATGGGCGCCTCCGTATGAAACTTTGGCTAATAGATGGCAATGACAGTCAGATTAGGCGCTATGAAAAACCTAGAGGGATAGAATCGCAGGAGATCATGGCCTCGTTGTCCCAGTCTGCTGTGGTACAATTGGCAAGGTGCGTTACCGTGGTTCGTTTAATAGTTTTTTGCCACAATTAGACATTCAAACTTTGAACAGAAAACAAATGTCTCCTTTGTAGCCGTGCTTTGAACACAATGTAATACACTGAGGTCTTATGTTTAGCAATGTACTAACATTCCATCAAGTCGATTGGGTGCTAGATCTGGTTTATCGATAGTTTAGGTTCCGAGTTTTTTATCTATCATCCCGGTAACTGAGAGAGCGCAGGGTACGTTGCTTCCAGAGAAAGCCGTAACATGAACGCGATGTAGCAATCTAAAATGCTCCATGAAGAAACTTAGGAATGATTTATTGAGTTTCGTTTCCGGCGTTGACCGGCTTTGTTTAGGGTGCATCTTATTGCATATGACGTCCAACCCAACTTGAGCTCGGCGGCATTAAAATTCGTGTTTTTTGTGCAGTGCGAAATTCAGCTAAATTTTTCAACAGCTCTATTATTTTTGAGCTGGTGTTCCTGGAACAGAACGTTGAATGACCTTGCGGATCTTACTGATTTTGCTCACTTCTTCAAGTTTGATTTGATTTTCCGACATCGTTTAGTGATCTCCCTCATGTAGCCGTTGAAGGTCCAGACCAACGGCTGATACTTTGACCTACCTCAGTTTCCGTAGGCCCCTTAATGATTCCTACACTTAGACCCCTCCCCCCTAAATGGGAAAGTAACAGAGTGAGGAGACAAATTTTGCTATCTGGGCAGCTACATTTCACCCGGTGGACGCATCGCGGATGAAGTGTTTGCCCGCATACTGGAGGCTCGGTTGGCGTTTGACAACTTGTAAGATCTGTAGCGCCGTCGCGACATCCGGCTGTCTGTTAAGGGTCGAGTGTATGTCGCGGCAGTTCGGCCAGTTCTGATATATGGCGCAGAAACATGCCCGTTAAGAATACAGGGCAAAGATAGACTGTCGGTGTTTCAACATCGCTGTCTACGTAGCATTTGCACGAATCTGTTGGGGCAGCCGGACGAGAAATGCTGAGGTTAGGCACAGAGTTTTAGGTGAATGCCATCGCCTACTGAAGCAAGGGAACGATCTCCACAGGTTACGTTGGTTGGGACATGAGTTATGTATGTCACCGAATAGGTTGCCCCGGTGATTGATGTTCGCCGAGGGAGGTAGTGGGTGGAATAGAGCTCAGGGTGCTCAAGCTAAGACCTGGCATGTGGGTATGAAAACCCTAACCAGGAGTCCAGGTTCAGTTAGGCTCCTTGGATGGGGACTTCTGGATGGGCGTACCCGATGGTAGAGACACTGAGTGATATGGCTGGGTGTTGTAAACAGTGGCGTTTGTGCATCTTGTCGATTTCTCTGCAAAATGAATGCAATGAACTCCTAAGTTTTCTCTTAGATCCTACTTTCAACCTTTCCTGTCTTTCTTCCCATGTTCATCCAAATGGGCAGCCAAAAGATAGCAACCAAAACCAGTGCACGATAGTGCATGGTGAATGGTTGTAAAAACTGAAACTGAAACTGAACTGAAGAGTTCCTGATCCTTCTGTTTTAGAATATATTTTATTGATTTTGAATTTAAATTTTAACTCATTCAGTCTCGGAAACGTTGGTCCGTCTCTAAGAGAATCCTAGAATTTGCGAATGATTGCATTCTTCCAGCTCGTTTGGCATTGCTCTTCTGTATTTTCACTGAAAAGGGAAGAGGTATATTGAAGTTTTCCTTCAGGGACCGTGCGGTTCTTTTCAGAGGTAGTGGTACAGCACTGTGTTGATTGGGTAATACGCAAGCATGGATAGAACATTCTATATTAAATGCGAATGGTTGCGTAACAAATCGAAGAAACCAGCGTTTATTATTCTTCTTTCTATCACTTTATTGTGCTCAGATGTGCTGTTTTCTTTACAATCCAGGTGAAATAGATTGTTCTACTTCGTTCGCTATTTACAATATTCAATAACCATAGCAATGATCTCGTGGTTTAATAAAAAAATCGTCTTTCGGCTTGGGCAGTGCTCAGCTTACTACTCTCGTTGAATTTACTATTACTCGACGGAAAATTGATCCCAGGCCCATGTTGAGGGCGTTGTACTGATCCTTATTGAATGTTCAGCTATCTAAATGTATACCACCGTAAGGGAACATGGAAGTGATTTAGGGCGGTCAGGCACGTAAATTTGCTGTCACGAAGATGGAATTTTGTTTCAGAGTTGAATAAAACCTATTCAAGTTGGATCAATCAAAATAATGAAAATATTATTTATGTAACCCGGTAATTTTCTTACTTTTTAAGTGCAGAAGAATTCACCGATTCATGAAAGCTCCATACAAATATGAAAGACGCCCTGGTGAGTTGGATTGCAAAGAATGATATTCACTCCCTGTGAAATCACAGTTTGACACAGACAGCTTGAGATCACTGGCATCCATGAACTGTGTCACCTGTTTCATATTAAGCTAATGAACCCCAAAATGATGTCACCACATTTCAAACTTCTCTCTCCAAAAATCATGAATTCGGTTGTATGTTTATCCGCGGAATCATCACGTACAAAGCAAAGATCATGGTGAAAACACTCGCTTTAGTTTTATTACTCCATATGACGAGCATGGAATGAACAGAACTTGGTTGACGTATCTGGAAGGAAAAGCAGAGCGGATTTACATAATGTACATAATATGTTGATGGAATATCGCATCACAGAGCTAGAATTATTATTATTTCAACATCACCTAAATCACACTCACAATGAGTTATCTATCTCAAGAGAGTAAGAGATTCTTTGGCCAGGTATTCAACATGAATTCCCAGAAATCTTGAGTAGAGTGATTACTAATAGGAGAGTGTTTCGTGCCACGCTCCGTGCATACCTTGAACAGCGAAACCAATTGTCGGGAGGGTTTCGTGGTAAACACTTCCATACGTGTCTACACCCAGTGGNTAATTGGTGCGGTTACGGGACTTGAGACCATCCAAATTGAAATTCGACCAATAGATGGCTAGTACCAATGCCCAATTGTAGTGTCTTATTATCAGACAGGTTTTCTATGATCACCATTGTTCCTACGTTCACATCTATTTTCTCCTTGCAGATGAGCGTTTACATAAGTTTTACGTTCATTTTACTGGTCATCGTCGGAAGCTCCGGCGGTACATTGATGGAGAACTGCTTCCCGCTTTTAGAGGATCATGCGTTTGTCGAAACATGCAATGGATCAGTTCGATTTGATCGAATTGATGGATTTCATATTTTACCGTTTGCAATACGTACATTTTTGGACTTCAGTGAATGTATCAAATTGTGTCTAGAAACCCACAATTGCAAAGGATTCTCTATGCAAGGCACGGTGAGTGTTTGTCTTCTCCTATACTGTCCAGTAATGCATCACTGATCCGAACAAAAGCATTGCAGACCACGAATACAGGGTAAAAATAAATGCACGAGACCATGACTACCATTTACTATCGGGAATACAATTTAATGAACAGAAAGATTTGCTTCCGATGACTCTGTTTCGGTTGAGCTGCTCTAATCCGATTCTCCGTCCATTTCTCTCCATCTCTTTGCAGAAGAATACCACTTGTTTTATGCACTTGGCTTCTAACAAAAGACAAGCAGTTGATGACTTTGTCCTCTACAATATGCAATGTTGCGGTAAGTGAGAATGACAGGATCAACCTAGAAAACATTCGACACACTTTTCCGAAAAGTTCAGATTTGATGATAGCTGCTATTTGTCCATTGTTTGAATTGGTCGAATGCACATGATTGTGAGCTGATTCATAGCAAGTAAATCTGATTCTTGAATCGCGGTGGCTTCTAGAATGGAGGCCGTATCGCAATTTGCTTTCACTCGGTCTGCATGATCAATCACAAAACCGTATCCGAATATTTGTGATATGAGGTGTATGAATACCGTCACTCAGCTTTCTTTAACCAAACCCATGAATGTTTAGATAGGTTGTCCAACACCATCTTAGTCCCTGTCAAATGACTGTCTGCCTATCATGATCCGACTGAGCAGTGATAGTTAGTCAAAAACTAAGCCTAAATTATAGCACTCTTTCACGTTTCTGGAACACTTGTTTTCAGACCTCAGGCAATTCATTCTATATGGTTCGTATTTCTATCTGGATACGAGAAGTGTGAATGAAGAGATATTGAGGGTGTGTTTGAAATTCGGCAAAAATACTAGCAGGAAACACACATTACCCTTGATTGAACTATTTTTGATGAATGTGTCCAATTTCCTAGAAAATTACTTAGCAAAATGAGTTTTGAGAATCTGATGTATGATGAAACGTGTCTGGCCATGTGTTTTTGATTTATTCAAACGTTTTTAATCGCAAGGTGTGCATGATTAATTTTCAATAAACTCACGACATCCTCATCTAACCTCTGTTCTGAATTATTCTATTTCAATACAGAATGTCCTCTGTAACTCCTTTCCTCTTTTGTGCCCAGTGTTTCGTACATTGCTGTTATATCCGAAGAAATAAATTGATGCATCTTATGATAATGTGAACTTGTCATTCCTTATTTGGTTACACGCTATCACTGGCTATGGTTTCAGTGACATCGGGATGACCCGAGTTAACAAGAGACGTGTTGAAAGCAATCATATGAATGAAATGAATATCGAATTCTATCTAATCATGCTATACATCACAATTGGAGTCTCTAATAAACTTTGAAAAGATAGTTGCCGAAAGCGGTGGTCAACAAAGATGGGACATGTGATTTTCCCAATCGGAGAACTGCGCCGTGTACACAAATAGAAAATATTCCGTGAAATGAACCACATTGAATAACTATTACGGCTAGATTGACTTGTATCAACATTGCGAATCCATCGAATCAACCGATGATCGAATTCATCAGGTAGAATTCAAGAAAACGATAACTTGATCACCGGGCATGTGACCAGTGGGGACGAAAGTCATCCCATTATCACATATATCTGCACACAGCACTCTGTGGGCAACTCCCGTAGTGACGTTTCGAATGTGACCAACCTGGTTTTGACAGAGAATTGGCTCACATTAGAAGCAAAACTGCATATTTACATGAGGAAATCGTTTCGTGATTCAGAGCTGTATTTTATTGTGTTGTGCTACATTTGTGAGCACTGAAGACCACTAATCAGTTAGAGAGAATTCACCCACCCATCATCAAACGGATCAATTTTATGGAATTATTATCACGCAGGTCAACAGACTAACCTATTATTTAATGTTCCGGGACAGTTGATTTGTTTCTTCCTTCTGTTTGGGATTACATGTGGGAGAAGCAATACAAGCGAATTTGCTAAACATGTTTGTACATGATAAATGTGTGGTCAGTCAGACAGAGTTCATGGAGAGAATAGGAACGGTGGTGTGTTAGTAATTCAGTGTGAAATGCGTGATCGCGGTTGCTAATGCCAAATAGGTACACAACTTCGTGTGATGATCTGCAATTCCTTAAACTAACTGGTTCTGAGAATGCAGGAAAATGCGAAAGAGAACCAATCAAACGTGGCCTAGGGCTCTCGAATGTTGTTTGTTTTCCCCGGGGCAGAGACCGGTGAAAAATAACGTGTGATTCCATATAAACGAAGCTTCCGGAATGGAACAAAGCGATGCCTGCGACGATTCTTATCTAGAGGGAGTTCAATATCGATGGAAGAGTTCATGCTAAATAAAGTAGCCCTTATTGACTTTGCCAGTAGTGGTAAAACCGTCGAAACATTCAGATGATTTGCCAAGAATTAAACCGTTGCTTTCTGAATGAAAAAATCCTGGATTTAGGAAACCGTTATCAAGGGCGAAGGTAAATAATGATAGCATTACATAACATCATGAGCCTCTTTAAAAATATGCACTGAAGAACCACATCACCCACGTAGGTGAAATTTTAATATGAGTTTAGAAGAACTTTCTAAATATTTCCTGGTCCAGCATTTTATGCACGGTTAGTGTTCTAGTTAGACGACAATCGCTTAGCACATTCAAACGATTTGTAATAGTTCATACGCAATATACAGAATTCAAAATTGAGAACGGATTAACAGAAAAACACCAAAATGTTTAAACTGAGATTTTCAAATACCCAGGGATTTGTCACTGAGGTACAACTTTCTCAACCTGCAGCAGAGAAACTAGTAAACTTATTTAATAGCTCTGGTCCTGTTAGCTCTGATAACGGTTCTACAATAAGGCTGCTTTGTGACGTTTGCCCGGGCAGATTGACCGACGAATGTCGAACAAATGCAAGAGTGTGAGCGTCAGCATATTACTCTTTCTAAATGGAAGCGCTTTACCACGCCACAGATACTTGTTTCTTCTAGTCGTCGGAATCTGATCAAACAATATTGCATCTAATAGCTTTATTTCGAATTTGATAAGCTTGGTTAGTTATCTGGCCGCTGAAGTATCGCGGAACTTGAGCTCACGTTCCTTTAACACGGAAAAGCCTACTGCTGCGCTCGGCACATGTGAAATTCTGAATGAGCCGAAATACACGTAAATCACAATATTTGTATGAGTGAAAGAAGGCACGCAGTAGCACAGTGCTGTATAAATGGGGAAACCAATGAGTAAGCCGCTTAAATGGACTAAACAGTGAGTCTTACTCAGCGGCAGGTTGCGAAAAACCTCTGATTTGGTAAAACGGAGAGCGAAATTTAAGGGTGGGGGGGTTGTATTGAGTTTAGTTCGAATACAGTACTAAAGTAAATCGTTATGTATGAAAAAGAGGGGTGATTTTCGATTCAGCTGTCCAGTATAGAGTTATAGCATACGGAAGTGGGGCAATAGTCGACCAAGCCTAATGACGAACTTCAAAGATTAATTGTGTGAGTAAAATTGCAAAGGACGATTGGCAGTTTCCATTGACGAGCAGGACAAACGAAGGCATTATTAAATCATTGAATTAAATACAATCAGATTGCGAACGGAAAGAGGCTGAGAAAAAGTTAATAACAATTTGTCGAATGAAACGGGAGAAACTTGGATGGTGCTGAATGGTTACGAACTCAATACAGTCCCAGAAGTACTGTAAGATAAAAAATCAGTAAACGTCCCAGTACGTGACAACTGTACCCACAATCTTCTTTCATCCGGTTCCTCGATCCTTTGTTGTTCAATGTTCAGTGTTCTTCAATTAGAGGCAGAGGGTAATTTCCCGTATGAGCCTCATCA